>UELV01080380.1:22809-37216 GCA_900490015.1 Megastigmus stigmatizans
AAAACCAAAATTTTATTTCCCTTTTTAAACACTTAATTCTTGGTAAAATGATAAAATCGATACGCAATAGCTTTATTATTCTAGGAAAGATATTAATTTGTAATTCGCACGCTTCGAAAAATGCCACCAGCATAAAGTTAGCCATACTATCAACGATTCAAAGGAGACCTTATTAGATCACAAAATTACTCGTCACGAAATACATTTAAAACATAGCTCCATATTTTGCTTCAAGCCATAAGTACGTTCACTTTTACTTATAAGTTGTTACCAAATGTATATACAGCTAGACTCTAGAGGTATAGGATGAAAGGTACAGATCGTTTCTGCAGATATTATAAATATAAAAAATTTAACAATTTCAAGAATTTTCATTAGTTATTGCAATAACTCAAAATTCAAACTATAAATTATGTTAGAAAGGGTCGTACCTAATTACCTACTGTACACTTTAAAATTTATTTGGCTATGCAAGGTATCTATTATATGTATATTAAGTTTAGCTTTATACGATACTTCTTTAGAGTCTGATATTGTTTTAATATCCTATAGTTCTAGTCTTATTGTACTTTAATTCATATGACAAATATCCATTTTTTATTATAACATAAAACATAATAACTAGAAATGAAAAAATTATATCTCAAAATTCAAATGAAATGAGACATGAAACATCAAGATCCATGAAACCATTCTTTAATTGAAAACATTTACAAAACGCTTATAGATCAGAAAAATTCAAACATCTTCAAAACTTATTAATGAAATGTTTTAAAAAATGTACAGCTTTCAAGATACAAAAATGCTAATTATATAGAAAATTTTTAAACGATTAGAACAGTTTTACTACCTTAACGAATGCCATATAAAATCGATTTTTTTCATAATAAGTATTTACAGTATTATTATTTTCTCAGTCAAAAAGTCGTTTTCTGAAATAAAACAAAAGAAAAATCGATGAATCTTAAAAATAATTTTTTAATCGCCATCCCACCGCAAAAAAAATTAGATTAATTTTAAAATTCAAAAATTGCATATACACTCACAAAACTTTTCTCGAAAATAGTCATTTTTTGTTCCATAATGAAATTAAAACCTATTTGTTAAGTATTTTTGAAAAAAAAATTTTATTTCATCAATACAAAGCTTTATCTCTGAGAAAGCAAAACGTATTCCTAATCCTTGTATTTACTAGGCATGTAATTGCACCGATCGAATGACCTTCACTGTCTGCTAATCTAAAATTTGCACTATAAATCAAATATCACAATTGTCCAAGACCAATCAGTAAATGATTTTGCTACGCGTTTCAAAGTAACAAACGATAAGAAAACTAGTTATACATGTTTCGCTAAATATAGTATCTATGATATGCAAACTACTCAGAATTGGCTAATAAGCTTTATTATAATATATCATACTTCCACGATTTCTACAGAAAGAATTTGTGTATGAATTCAATTACAATCACAAAAAAAATTACTTTATGCAAACATAAGTCGAAGCTCATTGTCCCAGAATTTTTACATGCACGCAAACACTCGAAAACATTGTTACTACTTTGAGTCATTTGACGCAATATAGAGACACGAATCGTGTCGAAAGGTAAAAAAAAAGTTTCCTCGAATCGATGGACAGGAGATCGCTTGTGTGTGTGTGTGTGTGTGTGCCTGTACACCGCGCGATTCGCCGACGGTACGAGCCGTGATTTCATAACGGAAAGAGATAAGCAAGGTGACATACCTTCACCCGAGAACATGTCCATAATATACAAGAGCCGAACCCGGCCTGTAACGTAGGCCATATCGCTACATATAATAGTGCAGCACTGCATACACAGCCGTCTTTTTTCCTTTTCTGCGCAAATGGAAAGCCGATAAGCAAACCGGAAAAGGCCCCGCGAGACTTATTGAACAAAGTTTTTTTTTTTTTTTTACGGATCCCAACCCAAATGGCTTTTAGAACTTGTACGGAGAAAAATTGCAAAATCATTATTATTATCTCGGTTGATACAACTTGTCAAAAATGCGCTTATACGTTGTCGCTTTTGCGTGTCTCACAGTCGTGTCGTGTACACCTAGCGGCGCTTGTATATATATATAACTATATCGGAAAAATGGTTTCGAGTTATAGATATATTTATATCTATAACTCGAAATAGCTCCGCACATGCGAACTGCGCAAACAAGAAAGTTATGCAAAGCCTCCTGTCTACCGACACACGCTGATTAATTTGATAAAGATAAATGCCCTTAACTGCAGAGCGAAATTATAATTGATCTTATACATCCAGGCAGAAGTGCAGCCGAGCGATATTTGCCTAAAAAGTTGAGTCTATAGGTATACATATAAAAGGAAAAGCCGCGAGTTTTCTGTTTCTGCATATATTATATTCAGCGCAGGGAATGATGTCATCATCGTATAGCCGCTGCGGTGGAAGTGTATGCGAGGTTCGGAAACGCAATTCAAGCGTATGATTAACGTACTGCAAATTAATAGGCAGCTTAGGTATAGGTGAAGTCTGCGAGATCCGCTTAATAATACACGTGCTCGTAAGTTATTGAGAAAATAATGTCCCGTTAAGGGCGTAACAAGAACTTTCGATCGACTTACTATTATGGAGGGTATTGGATAACTTGGACACTTATATCTCGCGGGCGTGCATTTATTATTGTCTCTTTTGGTATCGGGCGATCGTCGGCGCGGCTCCTATAAACCGCTAAATTAAGCAATAACCAATAGATTTATGTCCTTGTGTGCAGCATATATATGATGAGTGGGTTAAGGTATAGTTTTATCGGTAGAAACTTGTCACAAGCGCGGAAAATCAATTTGTTCGGTCCACCAGTGGTCCAACCGTACGTTCTGCTGCAGTGCATGTTACAAAAGTCAATGAAGTAATGGACCGATGCACCAATGTTACTTGTACATCAACTGCAGCAGCGGAGTGCGGTTCGCCGTCAATTTCCTTGAACGTGATTAGGCGAAAGCGGGAGAGCCATTAGTAAATCTCTTTCCTCGACCGTTCGTTACTTTACAACTTTACTGCACGATGGTAGTATTGGTATATAAGTGACTTTTGCTGCATCAAGATTATATTGTTTTATAACTCCCAGATTCGAATTATAGCCAGTGGACTTTGAATGTCTTGTTGAGCAATTTGCGAACAATTTGCATTTTAATTAATTTAACTGCATTATTCAAATTGAAGTTCTCGTCCATGCAGCGAGATCGACGATTGCCGTGGCGGACACTTGACTTTCGTTTGAGCAATGATGTGGGAATCCCCAGGGTCCAACACTACTTTCGAGCGGTTTTATTAATAAAATTTATATTTCACTCGAGTAAATAATAGAATAATGAAAGGCGCGTTTGAGTACACGGTATAGAAAGTAATTAATAACAAGAAATCTCGAGTGAAAAAATGTCTTTAACAATGTTTGAGCATGAATATAAAGAGGCGAGAGAGATTGAAATTATTCAGAGAATTATTTAAGCGAGATACGCGCTGAGAAATGTTCAACATAACGTGAGATAAATTTGCATTTCTTCGGGGGCAATCGCAAAGTTTAGCTACTTTACGCAGTTGTAACGCAGTGCTCGGGTAAATTTTGTAAAAGATGACGCAGACTCTTAATCTCATTCTACACTCAATATCCATTACGCAATAGGTATAACTCGACAGATAAATTATACATACTACTTTTACTCCTTTAAGGAAGTGTTAATTTTATTTTATTAAATGTATAAATATATTCGCTAGCTGCATATGATGTATTAAGAAAATTGTATTTAGTATAACGTTGGAGGATAGAAGCTTGTAACGCGGCTACTTCGTATAAATATGAAAAAACTGATGGCTATTATTCTGCGGACAATCTAATGTATAATAAGCGATGCGGTGATTGAAAAGAAAGCTACCGAATAATAATCTGCTTATAATTTATTGGCTATTAATAATAATCGTCAAATTGAATTTTTAAGAAAATTCTTTATCAGTATAAGTACGTCGTGGTTGTTACAATCTATTAGTCAATCCTCTATCTGTACCTAATACCGTGTATTTAGTCTCTCTAATCTTTTATAGAATGTATACATCTTTTCCGTTTAAATTAATCCAGATCTTATCAGGACAAGAATAATATTTCTCTTAATATCAACATCGAATTGAATTATTGAACGAATTATTATTCACAGTAGCAAAAAAACCAATTTAGGTGTAAGATATTCAAGTAGCGTGTAACCAGTAGGTATAGAGATTCTAAAAGTGCTTCTCCACTCCAGCGCCTTATGTCAAACGAAACTTTACAACACTTTTTTCTAAAATTGCCTTCAATCGCATATACCGCAGTAGGCACATAACATATATAGACCATAAAAGCCGCATGAAAACTCACTTTCACACCATTTCGGCCTGTATCAATATACTGTGCCCAATATAATCTCGTCTTAGCAGTCCGAAAACAAGGCTAATGTCACTGTCAGGTGATTTCCTCGATCCGCGTCAAATTCCCTCTTCGTCACTCTCGCGATTTCACGCGCGCGCGCGTATGCATGCACACGTTCGTGAAATCGCCAATGCACAGTCGGCCTCGTGCAGCGCGCAATTTCTCCTCGTCGTCGCGACGCCTTCACACACACACACACACACACACACACACACCACAAGCATGCACTGAAATGGTGAAATTTAAAGCGCGCGGCCAAGTTCCTGCGCTACGGAGCAGCTGAATGAAAGTCGCGCGCGGTGCAGCATCGCGAACGTATTATATTCGGAACCGCGCGAAAAAGTGGAATACTGCTTCGCGCACAAGAGACGGGAGAACAGCAGCCCCAGTGATTCCGTATGCGAATGAGAGGCCAGAGGAATTGCGATACGAGGAATATATTATATACCGGCTAAATTGTTGTGATTCTATGCGTGTTTTCCAATATACTTGAAACGCTTTATCAACTTGCCGGGTTATTACTATACTATTATATATAGTTCTAAGCTTATATACCTACACTTCTCCAACGTTGTTATAACTCATATCAAATAAAATATAAATGTACTCGTTGGCACATCCGTTTTACAAGTCATGGCGTTTTTTACTCGAGATTCATAAATAAGTCAAACTTAGCGCGTCTTTTCGAGGGCTTTCGTTGCGGCTGTAGAATCATATGCCGCGTTATATAATAAAGATGATTTCAGAGAAGATAAATACGCGCTAATGGAATCGACGAGTGCCGCATCGATCGCAGAATCAACGATGTATCGCAGAAAACAGCGCTGCGCATTTGCAATTAAAATAATATGAAAAATGCGAGGAGCTATTTTTGCGCCTCTAATATATTCTGAATCATCTTTTTTTCCTTTGTTACAGCGACCGTTCTTTATTTCGAAATTCGTTCGAAAGGAAAGACAATGGAATGAACTTGTTTCATCAATTTCCTACCCCAAACGTTAACTCTGGTGGAAAAACTCGATTTTCTTTGATTGGATTAAATGGAAATGTTTTTGTAAAACAATAATTAAAACAATTTAATTCATAAGTAATATATTTTCATGGAATTCAAAACTTATTCTTCGATTGTAAAACTATTAATCATTGCTTAGAAAAGCTGTACATGTTTCTACACCATAAACATCATATCATTCTTATTATTATATTTATTTCTACTACATTTGAACGATTGTAAACTTGTGATTTAAAGTAAATGAAACGTTGAAAAATTATAATTTAAAACACCTATTGCCTCTCCTCTATCGATATAAGTAGTTCATTTCATTTTCTTTCGGTTACTTAATTTACAACTATATACATAGCGCATCAACCTCGTCAACACGTATCGGCACCACGTAGGCGCAACCTTTCCAAAACAACCTGTCCGCAAAACGGAAAGGAAGAAAAGTGAATCCTCTTGAGTGTCTTTGAAAAAATGGAAACTCTCGTCCCGAACAAACGAGACGCGCAATTGTCTCTCGCGCGAACGCGTTATCTACATACGTGCGTACGGAGCTGAAAAAAGAAAAGAAATAAAAAGGAAAGGAAGAGTCACGATAAGTCGAATATCCTCGCGTCGAGACACTATATTTTCACCAGTCGCACCGCCGCGACTTTCCCACACTTTCCACTAGGGTATTCTCGACAGCGGCTTATAGCTATACCTCGAGCTTTGTCAGCTACTCTGCCGGCGCTGTTATACTTGACATTGAAGACACCGTCGCCGCTGCCGAAGAAAATTCCAAATCGATTCCGAGCACTTGGTATTTTCCGCGTGTCCCTGTCATTATAGTTGGGCCGCGTGGATGAATTTGCATCCTCGTTGTCTTGCGGCGCCGCGGCTTGGGAAACGCGTTGAGTAGAAAATCGGTGCTGCTGCTGCCGCCGCGATGAATGGCTCGCAGATGTGCTTTTGCTTTCTTTCCTGGCAAGACGCGGAGGAATGTCTCGCGCGCAACGTCGTAGCGGCCGTGTTTCGGAACGACGCGCGCGCGTGTGTGCGCGTATAGAAAAGAACACTTCTCGCGGTGATAAGAAATAACGAGTTGTTATAAGGAATGGATCGATAAAGAAAAGTCACGTGGGATTCAGGTTATTTCAGTTTTACAGACGAAAAATTATCCAGCGACACGCGTATAGGTGAGGTATCTTTTCCCCGCTGTACGATTCTTATGTAATTTCGTAATATGTATCGGTTTCTAATTTCTAATAAATAATTATATAATTATATTACTTTTACTCGAAGACCAGAATATTAGAGAAATGAGGGATTTTTAAAATTCAAATGATATTAATACTATTTCATAACGAAACGAGTACTTGTATAAGATGATGTAAAAGCTATGTATTTTGGTTTTATGTAAAAGTGAATTTTTAATTATAATTGTCAATCATCAAATGGTTGACGAATTGATATCGACTGATGTAATAATAGGTTTCCCACTCGGTCCGACACAAAGGGATGTGACTCATTTACTGACATCACGGAATGGAGTGGATAATTCACGGTCTCTCTGATGATTAGACACATCGGATTGCACCGTTATACATATACACCTAGTTATCGCTCATTAAACGGGAGTAAAAGTTTTGTTTGTCTTCTACGGTCCTCGAACTCAATCGCTCCCCGTTAAAATCTTTAATCTAATAAAATGAAAAAAAAATGTCCGTGTGCATGCATAATGAATAGCGATTTAGGTATTTGATTTATGGATGCGTTAATCGATCTTAACATTACAGTTGATTCGAGCTAAGACCTGGTGAAAGATGAGCTTCACTCGTAAGCGGTCATTCACATTATTAGTCTGATGATCTGCCTCATTATCGCGCTAATCGCGAGTGTAAACTAGATGTTGTGTTTTTACACTCGACAATTATACCAGACTGACTTTTTCTTTTTTTATAAAGTACGTTTAATCGAGATAAACGCGAAAGATTATATAAATTTGCTCTTCGCGCAAAACGAATGTAATCGTTGTGTAAAGTAGTTTTGCAAAAGGCTCGCGTCAACGTGTTACGTACATAAATAAAAATAAAGGTTGATCGATGTATAACAAAATATAATGGTAAGTGTACCGTATGCTTTAAGATAGGCCATAGATAGTAGACATCAAGGCACGTGGTCAACGAATGTCTACGTTCAGCTACCGACACTTTCAATTTTCACTTTTATCATGGTATAGGGTTTCATTTTAAAATACGTTTGATTCTTTGGATGAACAATTCGCACCTAATCGTTGGAGGGTGTATCGATCTTCGAGATTTAAATGTACATACAAGAGCCTAAAGGCGAAGAACGAAAGTGACTTAATCGAAGGAAAGCTTATACACAGCGAGGCTATACGTCAATGCACTTGCTCCAACTATCACTTCCGACTATCGTATAACGCGAAAGAAAAACCAATAACCAGGGCTCTCAAGTTTCGCGTCGCGCACTCGTACCCGCAAATACAGCGTATATCGTTGTTAAATACCTCCTCGGGCTCGTGCAGCAGGTGGGTCGAGGCTATGAGGCCCCTGATCGAGCCCAGCATCCTCCTCTTGATGAGTCCGCCCCTGGGGAACCTCGGCCGGTCCCTCCTGCCTCCCCGGGAGCTCGTCCCCAGCTTGTCCCCCGTCTCCCCCTCCTGGTCCTCCTCCTCCTCCTCCTCCTCCTCGCCGTCCGAGCAGAGCCTCTCGAGACTGAATGAGGTGGCGGGCGGCTTCTCGCGCACCGCCTCCTCCGCCAGGATGTCGTCCGAGCTGGCCGTCTTCTTGATCATCTGGTGGGCCCTGAGCCTCGGCTGCAGCTCCGCCCGATCCTCATCGCGGTCCACCCCGTCCACGAGGTCGAGGCCAACCGGGCCGAACTCCTCGACCCGGGGCAGACTGCCCGCGGGCTCCTGCCTGAGTCGGGCCCTCGTCAGGTCGTAGGAGCCGCTGTGGGCGCCCACCTCCTCGGTCAGGCCCTCGAGCCTCGCTCCCACCGCCTGGAGTCTCGCGTGCCTCGCCACCACGTTCCCCAGCTTGCTCCTCTCCTCGCTGAGCCAGGTCCGCATTTTGCCCCAGGCCTTGCCCAGTCGCCTCCCGCTGGTCTTGCCGCTCGCTCGCTGCTGCTGCTGCTGCTGTTGGTGGTGGTGGCGTTGGGGAGCCTCCGAGTCGGAGTGAGAGCCCGAGTGGTGGGCAGCGCGCACCAGGTCCTCGATTTTCCCGAGGCTGCGCCGCCAGTTGAGCGAGCGGTCCGAGCTCCCGCGGCGTCTGATCTGCCGCTGCTGGCTCTCCGTGGGCTGGTGTGGCTGCTGCTGCGGCGGCGGCGGCTCCCGAGCGACTGGCTCGAGTGCGGACCCGATCGGCGGCTCGGAGCGGGAGCCGCGTGGAAAGTCGTAGAGCTGGTCGAACGAGTCGAGGAGCTGGAGCTGCGGCGGCGGCGGCGGCGGCGGCGGCGCAGTGGTGGCGACGGCGGCGGGCTTCTCGTCACTGCGGAAGAAGCTGAAGGTGATGGTGGGTACGCCGTCCTGGTCGGTCTCGACCCTCGTCGCCGCGGTAAGTTCGATGCTCGAGCTGTGCCTCTTCCTCGCGGCGGGTCTGTCCACCTCCTCCTCGTCCGGCTCCTCCTGGTGTTGGCGCAACCGGGAAGCTGCATCGAGCCGATCTTGGCCGAGCAGCTCGAGACTGTTCTGATAGAGGGCCTCGTCGGGTCGATCGGGCTCCCGTTGATCCTCCTCCTTCCGCGGGCAAGCCTCGTTCTCCTCGCCGAAGTTGCGGCTGTGGACGATGACGGGGGCAGGGACGTCGTACCAGGTCGTCTTGCCCGAGACCATGACCGAACTCCTCGGGCACTTGAAGCTCATCCAGTTGGCTCGCACCTCGTTCATTCTCGTCTATCCGCGCGGTTCATTCTCTCTTCTCTCTCTTCTCTTCCTAGCTGCGCAGCTACATGATGCTCCGCTGGGTTTACTCCTGTCGCGGCTCCGACTCTTATCGGGTCGCAATTTAGGTTAATTCCTGCCTCGAGTGAGATACCAAACTCCAAACGGATCACTGCTTCTGCTTCTGCTGCCACTGCTGATGATGATGCGTGCCCCACCTGCTAATTATTACAACAGCAACGGTTATACACATGCACCGGGCGATTTATTGCTCTTATGCACGCGTGCCCGCGCCTGCCTATATACGCTCTCTGTAACGTGATTCGTTCCTACTCTTATTTTTCGACTCTCCGTAAATTGACGGTTGTGGACGACCCGTTTTTCTCGCCCGCGCGCGAGTCCCGCGACCGACGACTGCTCGACTGTTATGTGCTCCACCGAGAGACAGAGACAGAGACAGAGACAGAGACAAAGAGAGAGACCGTGTTGTTTGTATTGCGAGATAAAGGTGTATAAAAGGCCATTTAAAAAAGAGCTGGAGTTTGTACAGCAAGTGCCGTCTCATCGAACGGGGTTCGCGCGGCTTATCAATACTTTACACGTGCGTGTATACGAAATCGACTCTCTGTGTGTATTCTCAATTGCCATGTGATTTGACCTTTAATGAGCTTAATGCATATGAGACGAATTCGATGATTCTTAGCATTGTAAAATGTATATATGCGTTATATTAAAAAAGCGTGTTGCCAGTTTTTTTTTTTTTTTTTTTTTCAAAATCGTTTGATACATGCCGTCGATAAAAAATCGAATGTGTACTATGATTATAAAGAAAATAAAAGTCGAACATGAAATTGGATTTCAGTGCGACTCAATACTATATAAATCAGAATGGTTAGTGCCAAAATATGTTAAATAAGACTTTTACAATGCGATTGGGTTTTAAATATTTTCAGTAACATAATCTATGTTAAGAAAATTGTAAATTTCCAGCCACCCTCGATAAGTACAATGTTTAAATCATTCACACAACTCGATAATTTGTAGTTGCCGCCGCGTCCCACACCTTATATATCCACTTTACGGTGTGCTACAAACAATCATTATCAATTCTTTCTCCGCGAGCTAAACCCAGCAATTTTTCTCAAATCATGTGTTTTCGAATATTATAGCGCTTTGTTGGCATGGACCGCGTGAGAAAAAGCATATAGTATAGGGGGTAATAATGGGTTGGGCGAAAGTGAAAATCTCAGCGATTACCATAAACAATTTCTCTCTCTCTCTCTCTCTCTCAGCGTCCCCCTCGATCTACTTCACGCTCCGGTGTATTTTAATTTTCCCCAGCCGCACCGAGGCATTCGTTTCAAACGCAAATTATCTCGCGATAATGCATTTATGCTTGACGCGCGCCACTTCCTATACATTCGTTTGTCGCTCTCGTTCATAGAATTATGAACCCGCGATTGTAATTTTCGCTATGAACTGGAGAATACTGTATACGATGTATCTTATAGATAAACATTTTTACTCCCGACCTCCCTGTAATAGCCACTTTCTTTCCCTCATAACGGGGACAGAAAGAATCTTTATTCCCTAGAGACAGAAAGAATCTTTATTCCTAAGGGACAGAAAGTGGTCAGACAGGGGGATCGGGAGTAAAGTACCCTACGTCACATGGGATCTTTCATGCGCGCACATCAAGATGGAACCATCTCTTTCAACTTCATTAAACTATATTGTAAATAATACGTCTTCGCATTCATAAGCATGCATCAGGCGATATTCAGCAACTTTTTCCCCAAACCAAACTTGCGAGAGAAAGAATAGTTATATTTTAGAATATGTTAACTTATGGAAGACAAATCTCGACATCTCTCAGTAGCGTACGTTTTGCATATATATGAGCCGTAAGACTAATTTATTTCTCTCTAAATGTACATAAGCACGAGGCTAATAAACCAAGTTATTATTACGCAATCCTAGATTATGCCAGATTTCAGTATTCGACTCGAAGCGTGTGTAAGTATAAACTCGATTTTACTGTACAAAAATCTGTTGGATTTCTCAAAACTACTCCCGCGCGCAGTTTCGCGTAAACCAGTATTTAACGCGCCGATCGATTGACCGTAAAATCAAGTTATATTACGCGAGGCATACTGATGTGATAAAGGCGAGAAAAAGTTTCCATTTTCTAAGCTATCGAGTTTGACGTTGTGTTTGGATGCGCTCTCTTTCCTATTTGGTAGAGTAGCTCCTCTTATCGCACGCGACCGTGACGCGTTACGCAAAACCTGCCTTGACTGTGCGCAGCCTCGAGGTACATATATATATATATATATATGTATATATACCGTGCCAAACGAAAAGAAAATGTCATTCTGTGACAGGGGGAAAAAAAGCAACGAATATATACGATATTACTCGGATTATATTAAGGAACCGTGCGCAGCGGCTCTCGAGCCGGTTATACGACTCTCTCGAAATCGCGTTATTACCAAATACTCTAAATTAGAACTAATATTATTCATTAGGAGCTCGTTTCAATAAAAATTATCAGATTTTACGGGCAAAAAGTCGAGAGAGAAATCTTTCGAAAATATATCGAAATAGCGCACTCGGTATAACTGATAATTGCTCTTATAGGCGGACTTTTAAAAATTGTTGAATAACTGATAACGAAGCGAAAGATACGTATATATATACACGGCACCTGGTGGCAACAATCAAACGCGACTACGTATAGCAGTCGAGATAAAACTGTTATATCCATACACACTTAATTTTCATCTATCTCTCGAATCTAACCGCAAATATTGGGATCGCAGCCGTCGCTTCTTCTCTAAAATGCTTTTCACGTAACGCCTGACAATTCAATTGAACAGAACGTTATATAGGTACACATGTGCGGCGGCGGCAATTCTCGGCTCGCGCACGTATACGTCAGCCGTTAATTAAAGGAACAAGTTCGCGCTGCTGCGCTGCCGTGACGCCTTCGCGAAACACCTGCAGTAATTGCAAAAGATACTGCACGAGAATCCCTCCAGTGTGTCCATGTGTGTGTGAAAACCTACACGAACACGCGGGGTGAATTAATAGATTGACTATGGCGAGTCGCGCAAGTTCAAGAACGCATGTGTACTGTGTATCGATCGAGCGCAACTGTGCAACAGGCGCTCTCGGTAGTCTCGGTGCAGCGACAGTAAGTAATATAGAGCCTCTCGCGATTGATTATATTTGCCCGCTTATAACGTCGCGCCTATTACATTCATGGATTCGACCAACGCGCGCATAAATTGAGCCGTAGCTTGTGTATATAGGAAAGCTGAAAGTCGGCTGCGAGTTGTGACGTTTCTAGCTTTTTGTCCTCAGCGATTTATTTTTCTTGTTCCAGCTCTATAAGCTGATGCAGCGCTTTTTTTCCGTTGCCGATGGCTCTTGCTTTTTGTCTCTCGCGGTTCCGCGAAGAAGATGAACATCAGTACGTATATACGTATATAAGTTTTTGCGCTCGAGCGGCGGCTATTTTACCGACGACGACGGCGCGTTTAGAACGTGTACTTTTAAATTTAACCCGTAATCGAAAGATGTACGTCGATTTTTTTCGAGTTTATCGCGCGACAAGTGAAGTAGAAGGTCAGTTTTGGACCTATATGCTGAAATGAATTTTTCGTGATCGGACTATATGCCGAGAGAGTAAGTTGTGTTTTTAGCTCCCCCCGTTCGTTAGCGTAAGCTGTAACAGTCCCAAATTGTTTTCTTTCGCGTAGCAATTTCGTTCGCTAAATCTTATACGGAGAGACGTCGATGGATTTATCGTCTATTTAGCGAATTATGATGGTCAATTTGACACTTTTATACGAATAACAATTAGCTGCGGCGTCGTTTTTTTTTTTGTTATGCGCCGACGTTAAAGTCCTGCTTTTCGAGAGGCTCAACGCAGTAAAAAAAATGTTGCCCGCAACGACTGACGGTATATTGTACATCGCAAAGAGCATAATGATACAGTCCGGGAGAACGTATACGCGAAGAACTCGCATGTAGTCAATTTCCTCGTGCAATTATTGCTTTAAAACTTCTATGTATATAGGCAAACATGATTTTTACAATTTTCAGGTGATCGGCTACCGCGATGTGTCGATAAGAATGTAATGCCCATTTTCGAGCCAGTACCGCATTAACAACCGAATAACTATATTCTCCGCGAGAACCGCGATAACGCGGCAAAACAACGAACTATAGATAGATAAAGACCCGTGGCGCGGAAAATCCCGTGAATGAGCCCAAAATCAAATTGACCCAACCCACTTCCACTTGCGGGAGCCCATAGTACATATTAGGCGAGCCGCTTTACACAGCGTAAAGTGTTAGCCGCTGTCCGCGCAGCCGTTTACGTAACCCGTAAGGCCGAATTGCAGCCGTGCGTTTCCAACGAGTCGAAGAGAGACGGAGAGATCGTAGTCGCGATTCACGCAACCGATAGGAGCTGGCACCTCCACGCGAGATATCTGCCTACCGACGCGCTTCTACACGGAGAAAAGTTTAGTAGCAAATTTTATGATTTTTATTATGAAAATTTACTTTTTTTTATAGTAGCGCTGGGACACACTATTGACTGTATAAAATTTACTTTTAAAAAAAGTAATTTTTGCAGGTCGTTTTATCGGTCGGTCTTTTTAATTTTTTACTTTCTTTTTTTAGTAATTTATACTTACTGTCAGATTCGTTTTTTTACACTTAAATATGAAATTTTACTTTAACCTATATTGTTGTTTAAGGAATAAGTTATTAATTTTTATTTTTTTTATTTTTATATACAAAATATATTTCTTTGAAACCTCTAAATAAAAGTTTCGAATATCTGTGACTTCTAATCCTTGGAAATCTCCGTGTGAACGTCTTACCGAAAGTCTTACATTGTTATTTACAATTTATATGAGTTCAAATTTATTTACTTTAACCTATCCTATAAATTAACTACAAATTCAATCGCTTAAGATTAATCGCTTTACGCATGAAACGCTGCACGCATTACATTGTTTGGTGTCGCTGTTATCAAGAACCAAAATTTTTCTTATA
>UELV01080381.1:0-12509 GCA_900490015.1 Megastigmus stigmatizans
CCCCCTACCCCCGTTCCAACCCCGGTCCCGGTACTGCACGAATGCGCGCGAGTGAGTAAGCGAGTCGCGGCATTTTCCGGATCCAGTTTGCTTCTACCGACGGGATGCGCGCACGCTATCCTCCCTCTCCGCGTGTGAGATTACAGGAGCGACGATGCATGGACTTGTTATGCCTCGCGAGCACTGGAGAAAGGGGCAGAAAGCAGATGGCCGAGAGAGTGGGAGATAGAATTATCGTTGCCGCTTGTTTCGACGCTCGCTCTGTTTTTCACGGGTGCCAATGTATGCAGCGACTTCTGCCACCGGATTTGCTTTGTTTTTCGTCTGCGGCTAGGATGTTTTATTGCTAACGAAGGCCGTATCTCGTGCCCACTCGCATAGATAGATGCACTTTAGTTGTTTGTTGCTAAATTATTTAGCACTATAGACAGAACTACCGGATTTATAAACTCATATCCCTCATCAATCAATAATCATATTATCGTATATTCCTTGACAATTGATTTATATTAATGCTTTTATTGCGTTTATAATAAACGAACAAGTAAATTATTAGTAAACTTCTTTGCTAAAGATATTTAAACTATTTTACGCCAATGTATAAAGTACATTTTCTTTTAATATTTGATACAGAAAAAGCATATAATTGAAAATGTCAACTTGTGCATCATATTTCTGAGAACAGTCGATCAGTAAACAAAAAAACACGAAAAACTCTCCCATTCTTTCGAGCATGCATCGGTTTATAAAAATGATGCAGGCAAGCCCTTTGGCTCCGATGAATCGGAAGTCGAGATGAATTTCATCGCGCTCTAGCTACAAGTTATTGCGATGGATGTCAGTGAGGGGAAAAAAAAAGAGCGGCGGCGCATCTTCCACCGTCGATACCCCGGAAACAGAGAAGCGAGTGAACGAGAAAAAGAAGGAGGGGATACAAAACGAGTTGGTTCTCTTTTAATATCGAGTCGCAATATTTCTCGTTTTGACCCGAGATTTGGCGCACGTCGAGTTTGCCTTCGTCCCGAATTCCACCTACACACAAATAAAAAGTGCAGGGAACGTTTTTATCGAAAAAAAGGAAAAAAAGCGCATCGACGTATTGCGCGCGCACGCCTGTAGAAAGTCATAATGATAATAATCGTTGCGGATCGGTGGTTGGGACAGCGACACAGGTAGCTTGAAAGCACTGCCTGCGTATACATATATAGACAAAAGTCAATGTTTCGAATCTCTGACGCGTTGGTAATTACTGCGGAATCGAGGAGAAAAGCTGGCGATTTCGATTATTCGGACGGCGCATTGGACAATTGTGCTTCAAATTCCAATTTTTGCTCGCTTTCGAAAACTTGCTTTGAAAAAGATCCGATATTATGTCAGTCACTGTTCGTTGCCGGTCAATTCGTAATTCGAATCGATATTTGGGTTATGTCAATTTTACTCTACATGAAATTGAATTAATAAGATAATAAGTCGTTAATAATGAAGCAGACTTGATAATAGATTGTACTTCATATTAATTAATTTTTCTTTTTATCTTCTGTAAAAACACAGTCTCGCCGTAAAAAGATTTATTTAACTTGTGTAAGCATGTTACATTAGTCATAATTGGTTATAGATATTAATAGAATTTAAAATATTAAGTTCAACTGCTTAATTTTAATAAACCCTAAATTAAAAAAGTAAAAATAATTTTCATTCTTCAATTATTATGATACGTCTAGTCGAATAGGGGTACTCCAACCAAAACTTCTATGTGATTATTTTTTACGCAAATGATGAATAGTTTTCAATTATCAATGAATTTATTAATAAATTTTAAACTATCTAGAACTAAAACCACCGTATAACTTTAAAAATCGTCCGACCAGAGCTAGGAAAATTATACATAATTATAGCAGTGTTCAAGAAGTGTACTTTCCCCGTACATTAAACTTATTTTCTTCAATCCTCAGCCGCCAACACCAACTAAAAAGAAATAGATTTCGATACCGACCAATATTGATAACAATATAATATTGGTAGTATAGTTACATATTTGTAGGCGTAAAAATAGCATGGGCGACCAAAGCAGGCGCCGAGGAAGTTAAAGTGGCGATGTCCATTAATTATCTGTTGGGAAATTACCGAGAGTTGAGCCATTTCGATTATTCAAAATGGCTTGGTCGCTTCAGCTTGATGAACTTTGTATGATTTAAAAAGGATAATACTGAGGTCTGGGATAGCCTGATTTATGAGGGGACCGCACACCATCGTCGGGCGATTTAATAATCTCGCGAAAAGTCTAGAATTATGGATGTATACGTACATCTCTTTCGGTTTCGGTGTTGCTGCCTACCAAGGGAGAACAACATTTTTAATGCTATCCAGACATTCGAGTACCGCCGCGCTGCTGCGAACGTACTAATTTTCGGTGGGATTTAGCGATTTTACGCTTGTTACTCGTTATTTTTTCGAGAGAGGGAGAGACCAGTTGCGAGCTCCGCCCGTAAATTGCGGAAACGCAATTCGCCAGTTAGTATCAAATTAAATTGTTATATCTGGACATTTTTTGAAATTACGTAATACGCGTACGTGCTTTTCTATTAATTAATTACCAAGCATTCAGGACTTTTCTTTGACAGGATCAGTATAACTTTTTTAATATTTTTATTCATTATAATTTGTTTTAGGTAAACTGCCGATGGAGCCAACAATTTTTTACAAGCGATGGTATAAATTAATGTCCGCATCGTACATTTTTAAATTATCCTCTGGTGCAATTATCCTGTCCTGTACTGGTTAGTAAAAACTTCATATTTGTACATTACTCATTGACGAAGTTTATATAGGAGTTTATTAAAGAAATATTTCAAAAGATCAAAGGAAACTTACACTTTCATGCAGACGCATTTCCCTTTTTATTGTTATATTAACGCATTGTTTCCACAGGATCTAATCCAACACGGACTCGTTCCATTCAACAGTCGGGCCAAATAGAAAATTATCATATCGCCCCGAAATTTCAGCAAAACTCCAAATATCCCTGCGCACACATTTGCCCGCAACAAACTAGTGGCCCTCCACACAGGCGCACTCGTATTGCACTGCACTGCACTGGTGCAGCGGAACCACGGGAAAATGCATAATGCATTCTTCGGCTAACCGCGCACAATTAGCCCCTCGCTTCGAGCGCTTCAGTCGCGAGGCGCAATTCCATTGTTCTCTCTAGCGTATACATAGAATCTCGGCGATTTATCAGAAGCGGCTTGCGCACACGTCCCCCTCTTTTTTATGAATTTCTTGGCTGCCGCAACCCTCGGATTATTCCCTCCCACGCACGCTTCTGTGCTTTGCTCGAGCGAGGTGCAATCTCATTATCGCGCCGCGGATTTCTCAGTGCCTTCAACGCCACGACGGGCTTTTTTTCTTATTCTTCGTCTCCTTCCCCAACTTCTTTTACTTTTTCCCAGTGCGAGGGGGGAGTCTTGGCACACTTAATCTCTTCGTCCCTTTAGTGCTCGAGTCTAGGAATATTTTGTTGGCCTTTGCTCATTGTGAGAACTTTTGGATGAGCGTGTTGTTACGATTTCTTATTATTTATTTTTTTCTTAAATAATTTTAATAAAAAAGGTATGAATGTGCACCCTTTGTAATTACAATTATAAGAAACAGTAACAGTTTTGTTTTTGTGAATAAACATGTTTATTTTAATAAAAAATAATTGTAACGTAAGTTAAAATACTATTAAATTGTAGCGTGAAATATAATGAGATGCATTCATGTAAGCTCAGCATCTATTTGGAAAATAGTAGGAGAAAAAAATAATTCACAGGCGTAATTGTTGGTTGGTATTAGCATAAAACTGGCATTTTTCCCCATAGCATAAATTTAACTTGGAATATAAATTTAATGTCATCGGATCCCTCAAATTGCTATTTTATTATCCCATTTCGCTAACGCCTTTCGGAAGACAAAGTACGAATAGCTACGCAAGGTAGTGCCAAAAAAGAATTGCGCTCTATACTGCGCAAAACTTCTACCACTAGCTGTATGCAATTTGACTCTTTTTGCTAATTCCATAATTTAAATCCCCAGCAAATTACCGCTCTTGTCGAGAATTTCTGCTTTATTCGCTTGCTAGAATTCTCTGTTTTTGCGTCGTATGTTTTTGCATTACAATTAAGAGGGTGTCAAAGTTCTACCACTAAACTGTTTTCCAGATCAGATACTGAATAATTAGTAATAAGTAAATAAATACTTGAAATTATGCAAATCCCAAATACAGCTGCACTTTGTCTATGAATTAACTATCAACTGGCAAAAAATTCTTGTTCCGAAAAAATTTGTACATTTCGAAACAAGAATTTTTGAAGGTGTCATTGAAATATTTACTTGAAATTTTAACAGATGATAGATAATTCATAGACAAAGTGCACCTGTATTTGGGATTTGCATAATTCAATTTTTTTTTAAATAATACGAATTATTTACTTCTCGGTCGGTAAATTTGTAGGGCGGGATATTTAAAGTTTTAATTGACTATAATACCCCTTTAAACGATTCGATTTTTCACTGTTGCTAAGTAGTTAAAAATCAGTTTTTGGACTCTGGATATTTTCGAATTTTTTTTAAATATTAAGATCCTAATTTTTCAATCAGCCAATCTGATCGTTAATATCCATTACATAAACAATGCATAAAAAGCTATTAATATAGTAAATTTTAATTACTATCAAAGCGTGTACCGTTGAATGAATCCAGTTGGCCTTAAAGCTTGTTTATACAATTATTCGGGTGATTCATTAAAACTCAGGCCCCCATCAAGTCACAAATTAAGTACAATGCAGCACGCAACGGGAGAAAAAGGCACACGCATCGAATCGATCGTAACGTAGCATGTCGCACGCAACGACGACAAGCACAGCCGCATTTCATCGCCAAAAATATGAATTAATTGGTGACAATACGTACACTGCTGAGCTGGCCATTAATTATCTCTCAAGGCACGCGAAAAGTAGCGCCGCGCACAGAGAGACTCGGCTGTACGTCCACCTCCCGTAACGCAGCCGCGACTAATTAACCTCCTCGGGCCATTGTATCCTCGTCTTGTTTTCCTACGGACACACGCACAGTCGGGGGGAAAATTTCGCGCAGTCTACCAGCGGCGGAAGACGACAACGCAGATTATCGTCGAGCGCGAAGCTGACCGAATTATCGCGGGGAAGCGAGGCTCTGCTGGCCGACCGCCATTTCAAATGTCCCGAAACGTGCGCATATTATAACGTAGATCGGGGATTCCTCCCTTTCTCTTCCCGTTACATCCTGTGTGGGCAGCAACGTGTGAGCAAAATACAAAGAGAGAGAGAGAGAGAGAGAGAGACAGAGAGAGAGTAAGCGGCGATTTTCGGGACTTTGACGCTTGGCCTGAATGAGCTTGAGCGAGCGGCGGTAAATTTAATTTACCATTAGCGTCGAAAGTTTCGGGGGAATTCAATTAGTCGTTGGTGCGGTTCATGAAAGAGGGGGACGTACGGGGTTTTCAAGGCTTGCGCCCAAGCTTGACGAGGTGCAACCTTCTTCTCGAGACATCATACAGTGCGTCGTTTCTTCGCGAGACTTTGTTGCTGTTGCTGTTGCTGTTGTTGTCTCTTCTTCTTCTCTCCTCTCCTCTCTTGGTCTACTCTTGGCTTTTTCTTACTCTATTTTTTGTACTTTCATAAACACATTTTTCAAATATCTTTATTTTTGTTATTCAGAAACGTTTATAATTGTGTAATTAATTACTAAAACTGCAGGTATGGCATGAATCTTCACTTACTGAAATATTAATAAATAAATTGTCATTAACCCGACTGAGAAACTTTGCTTCTTGAATACCAAAAATTAGAAATACTGTTTATACATAATTCTTAAGAATACTGTGACTCCATTTCGTTAACTGATTTCAAGTGTGCATTCATTAATAAGATTAGCCTGGAACTTCTTGAAGATTGTAATTATATCAACTGCTCTTGCTCCATTTCGTTTTTAGGCACGACCGTTACACGGTAGTGCTTTATATTTAAAGTAATATATTATTAAAATATATAGCGGGAACTGCATTAAACAAATAATGCAATTATGGAAATATTTGTCAAACACCAATGTCTACGCAGCTCTACGACCAACTTGATCGTTCACCCATACAATAACCCGAATAAATGAATTAACAATCACATCAAAGTTGAATAAAATGAGCTCGGCTATAGTGAGCAAATTGAAGCATCCACTTCTTCATAAATCGCAAGGACGTAAAGTTGCAATACTGCTAAATTAACTGGGTGGAAGCTGCACGGAGGAAGCGCGCGAGCTGCAGCGAGGAACAAAAAAAGGAAGGAAAAATTTGGTAATTAAACGAACGTTAAGTCAACACGCAGCAGCAGCAGCAGCAGCAGCAGCAGCAGCAGCAGCAGCAGCAGCGTTTCTATCTCGTTATCTGAAAATCAAATTTCCGCAAAGCTTACGCCTCGCGCACACAGAGAGAGAGAGAGAGAGAGAGAGAGAGAGAGAGAGAGAGAGAGAGATAGCGAATCGGAGCGAGAGAGATAATTCACCAAAATACACACGGAAGACAAGCTGCCGTGTGTGCGCGCACTCATATACACATGTGGGAAGGGTAGGCGAATTCGCATGAAAACGAAATTTGTTCGCGGCCGGAAGAGAGCCTGCTCATTTCCTTGTTATTGCCCTTCTGCTCCGTTAAACCGGTCAACGAATTACGTTATTATCTTGCGCCGAAAGAATTTCCGATTGTTGACGCTAAAACTGCTTTGCTTCTCCGTGCATACGCACTACGTGCATACACTTGCTTCTCCTGCTTTGTAGCTTATCAATTGCGGTTTGCCTAATCGATCTAAGGAACGAACATTGTGCACACTTTTTTACTACACTTTAAATTTCGATGCCTCCCATTATGCTATTATACTGATGACTTGAGAGGGAATTAATTGAGGTGAGGGAAATCTAAGTTCACAATTTAAAAGTGAGTCATTTCGACGACAAGAATTATTTAAGAGAATTCACCACTATTCATTACAATGAGTTCTAATAAATAATATTATTTTATCAGATTTGCAAATTCAATTTATCAATAATTGATATAAAGTAATAAAAGTGATTTTCGTACTAACCCTGCAAACAGTTGGCAAACTGCTTTTTCATTAATATGATTTACAGTACTATTTATATTCATTTTATGTTTTGCTTTAGTTAGTAGCTGTGTAGCACAATATTATTCAAAATTATGTAAAATAGTCGTATTAAAAAACTCAATCTAACCTTATTATTATAAAGCCACGAAGATGCGATGTCGCATCTTGTTAGTTATGCGCTTGAAGCTGCGCGTAATTAGTAGTCACGTATCTTAATAACCATTATATCTACCCACAAATACGACATGCGGAATATAACGCACTGTTCGTGATATCATAATGAAGCTAGTAAAATTGCTTAATTTCATGAACGTTAAGTGAAAAAGACTGAATTAAACAATAATAGAGAAAACTAACTAAATAAAATAGAGATTGATACTAGCGACCATTAAAACTTTATTATTATTGTACTGTTTTAAATGGTAACAAACCTCTCAATTTAAATGAGTGAATGTATCAATATGTAAAATCATTCAATTGTAAATTGATTAAGGTTTCTTAAAAATAAAACTTATTCAGATTTTCAATGTATGTAATTAACTATGACTAACTGTAAGTTAATTAACTAGTCAAAGCAGTGGTTCACTGCAATTATCATGGCAATGTAATTAAATACCAAATTGTTGCTACTACTCGCTAACATAAGCTCAAAAAGAAGTTGTACTCGGTCTATCACAAAAGCTAAGCCAGCGGTAACAGGCAGCACTATCCAGTGCTCGCTCGGGCTGGCCTGCACCTATGCATAATTGGCTGCAGGTGCGCTCGGGCGCCTTATGCAGCCGCAGCTTCTGGTTTAGTCGACGGCACTTCCATTGCACACACACAGACACACACACACACTACACATTATACGCGGTCATACACATACACACGCACACGCTCCCACGGGGAACGACGCGCTTGCGATGGGCCGAGCTTTGCTGCGACTCCGAGCTAACGCCACTCTCGTCCTGCCACCGCCTGCATATTTTATTCGCTCGAGCCGCTTCTTCCGATCGCAGCCCAGCTGTAACGTATACGGGACATTCCGTGTGAATTGGGAGCTTCAGCGGAGCATTTTCCAAGCTAGAAATATTAAGGAGGCCTAAGGTGACACACCGGAACCAAACTGTTTTTATTCATATTTAGTCATTGACAATTCAGCGCTGCTGCATGAATACCAGTTTTCTGATAAAAATCCATCCACTTGTCGTTATTTCCACTAACGGTATTTCATCGGCTGACAATTTTGAATCTGAAATTTTTGACCCGAGGATACTTGGCGTGGAATGACCCAGATTCATTAAATTGCTTTTGCTCATTCGGTTCTACGCCGAATCCACGGACACGCGTTCGTTTGCTGTTGCTGAGCTTTCGATCCGTCCGTTTCTGTGCCGATGCTCACCCGAGTTGAGTTATAGTTCGGGATGAAAGTGGGCCAGTCCACATTGTTTGTTATTGTTTCTTTGAGTAGGCTAAATTTGGCGCGTCAAAATAGATTAATTTTCATGCGCACTGCTCGGACAAATTGTTAAGGTTTGAATTATTGCACTACTGTACTATGGAAATCGAATCGATGATCATTTTATTTATGTAGAGATGAAGTATAGGAATATTGAATTGAAAATATATTGAAAATAATCATGACTTATTCTTAAAATCGTCTTTCGTAAAGATCCGCTTATGTGATAAAAAATGATTGCAAGTCTCTTTATAAGTAGTACGAGTTTATAAATATCCTTTCTATTTAAATCCCTTCACATATTTTCCCTCTAATTTCATCTAGATAAGTGTATTCGAGAGAATCCGGGAGCATTTGTCCATGGAACATTATAAAGTGCTCCGCCACTAGTAATGCAATTTTATTAGCCTTCTGCGTCTCTCTAATTTTATTATCTTCCAAAATAAAACGTATGGTCGCTTTTGAAGATTTGTAACGTTCCAATAGGGTAGATGCCTCAGTTACTGTACCCATTAAGCAGACGACCCCTAAATTTTGTTAAATTACACTAACTTTCCTTCAATTTTTAATACTTTCATAGATATTTTAGTTAATTCTAATGTATTTTCTAAATAGTTTTCTATATTTCTTTTATCAAAATCAAATAAAATCGTATAATGACCCAGTTGAAATAAACAATTTTATGCTTCTATTAATGGCCATCATCTGCTAGCTATAACATTCTAATACTTCATTTACTGTGTGCCAATTACTGTACCCCGTGTAAAATGATATGGCACAGTAACCAATTAAAGCATAGTAAATTTATTTAAACCTATGGCATTGCATCAATAGTATATGCCTTTTTAAATATAATCAAAAAGATATTTATTTCCTGCAAATATTTGATAATCTAGTATATTTCAATATACATTATAAGATCAATATTATGTAATTTAATAGGATATAAATCTATTCATAATATTATAATTATAATAATAATTATAAATTATTTCAAAATTACAAAAGCCATATTTTAAATTTAATATGGTTTAATATAATACAAGTTTGGCTTCAAATAATTTCTCTTTATCCAATTAAATAATAAAATTCTTTCTCATCGGACTGTAGAAAATTGAAACATATTCAAAAGTAATAAATATTCAGAATTTATACGATGCATTACAAATTATTTCGTAAATAACATTATGATTTATTTTGCAAGTGGTTATCAATAAAATCATTTAATAAATATTCCAATACACTCCAGTTTTTTGCACAGAAATCCAAAATCACAAACACTGAAAACGATTTGCCTAGCAAGGAATCCTCGGTGTATATCTCGTTAAGTTCGTCAATCTCTGCCCGCATCAAAAGACGGTATAAAATAGTCAGGGTTTACATTTTATGCATGCAGACGCAACTTATAGAGCAGAAGCACCGGTGACAACTAATGTCCGTATCTTTTCATCTTCCTGTACGCGTGTGCGTGTATCTACTCGCAAATCAGCATCGTAAATCACGTTTAAGGGTTATGTCGCATATTTGAGCGAAGTATGATGCAAAAGAGAAGTGAGTTTTGGAACATGTATACGTATCTCTTCGACATAATAAAATAAAATCTCAAAAACAGCTACATGCATCTCCTAGCTGAGTAAGTGGTACAGGAAGATCAACAGCACAGATACATATAGTTGATAGTTTTTCGTTTTGTGATTCAAGCTCAACTTTACCTGTTCGTTTGTCTTCGTTTCCGTGTCTTTATTCTTTTTCTGCTCTCCTTTACACTACTCTATAATTCTTTAGTTCAATTTGTCTCTTTTATTACGTATATTCTTGCTCTTTCCCCTATTACAATCGCACTTCATGTCTCTTCGACTTGGCTCTCTCTCTCTCTCTCTCTCTCTCTCTCTCTCTCTCTCTCTCTCTCTCTCTCGTCCTCTCTATTTTTCTCCCTCTTTTTCTTGCCCTTGCTGGATTCCCTTAACGACTTTTACGTTTCTCTTCATTTCCTTGTTCTTTCGGCTTCTCTCGGTACATTCATCTTTTTAAGCACGGCTGTTACCGAAATTTCGACTGCTTTCGTGGAAACAATCGACATTGTTTTTTATTAGATTTCTTCTACTGCAATGCAACAGGAAGTGCCTTTCGAATCTCTGAACAGTATATTGTAAAATGTATTTCTACGTTCTAACACGGCATGAACTTTCTAAATATTATTTTAATTAATTATATGCTGTCGTATTAAAATTTGCATTGTTTATTTGATTAATAGTATGTTCAAGTAGAATAAAAAAACTGTTTTTGAGAATTGAATATTCATTAAACGCCCAATTGAAAGTCGAACCGATCAGACTCGAGAGTGAATTTCCAAACGATAGCATGAATGTTGGCCTAGACAAACAAAATAAAGAGAACGATATTGGAAAAAGAAAAGAGCAGCTTCAATTACTCAGAAAAGATAAAAATGGAGAACGATTCTTCTCTTGCAATGAAGGAGAAGAGAAAAAGAAAAAGAGAAGGTATCTGCCCAATCTATATTTGTCTTTTTCACTCCGCAATCCACTGGGCTATCCGTCCCGTTCCTCTTCATTTCCGTACTTCTCCGCCATTTCATTTTCCCCTCTATTCTCCCCACCCTGCTGTCTAGCGCACTTCCTCTCTATCCGTTCATATCAGCGTCTCTCTTCGGCTACCGGCCGGCGTTTTACAGCCGTGCAGCAGGAGCAGCCTCTCTCTTTCTTAATCGCGCGAATTTATCTTGGTTAGAGCGAGCAAGCAAGCAGCGGCTGCCGCTACTGCTCCTGTATATACGGCGATTGTGGAGGGCCGCTGCATAATCTACGAGGCAAGCTGCGCTAAAAAGACGGACAACCGAATAATTCTTTAATCATTGTATGGAATTCACTTCGAGCGCCGATACTTTTCCTACTTAGTTCGGTTCGAATTTTTTCATGTTTTGATTCGAAGGTCTTGGATAATGATTGTCATCAATCCTGCAGAATAATTTTATCAACATGTTCCAAGTTCAAAATTCATATACTTAACAGACTGTAGAGTACTGTGGCTCAGTAAATAGCCATCACACCCATGTACTATATTGCACTCTTGTAGCCGTCTGCCACGGTGCGACTACGAGACAAAGGGCTGTAGAAGTAGAAAGAGAGAGAGAGAGAGAGAGAGAGAGTGTGTGTGTATGTATGTGAGAGAGGGATTTATTCGAATGTAAAACAAATAGGAAGTCCATGGGATGCGGCATGAATTGTTCGTAAAAGAGGTCGTTTCGTTGGGAATACGCATGGGGGTATATGTTTAGAGGCTACTTGGGGAAATAAAGGGCTGCTTAGGTCTGTTTAGTGTCTTGAAAGGCGCGGAATTAGCCTCGACAACTATTTAAATGTCTTTGAACTGCCTTCATTCTTTCTAATTCGTACCATTATTACCGAGTTAATTAAATCTTAATTTCATCTTAAGGAATAAAGAATAATAGTCATTTGAAATATAATCAAATTTAAGGGTTCGACGATTAGTTATTTAAAAACTTGAATTTCTGGAATCAAAAATAGTTGGAGAAAAGTTCGAATAGCCAGCGAGACTGAATTTGTTAAGGTAGTAATATCGAAATTTATCACAGTGATAAATCTTACTCCATACAGCAGAGGCCGAAATTCCATTCCTAATAAATCTCATTCCATTACATCCTTGAGAAAGTTCTTCATACAGTAGGGGGCAATGGGTGAGCGGCCATAATCTCGTACCTACATTTTTTACCATAAGTAAGACGCGGAAAAATCCTCCCCAGAGCGCTTTGCTATAGAAGTACGGTTATCTATATATCTATATATACATACATAGTCGGCCGACGGATGCGGCGGGCGGACGGACGAACCACGAGAAAAGTTTTTTAACCCAAGATAGAG
>UELV01080382.1:6961-33736 GCA_900490015.1 Megastigmus stigmatizans
AAAGAGGAAAAACCATTAATCGAATAAGAGTGTATCCGCTACGAGAGCGCGGCAAACGAAATAACGTTCTGCTCTCTCGAACTCTTCTTTCTCTTTTTCCTTTTTGCCCTTCTCGCGCGCTTTTTTCCTCCTCTTTTATTTTTCTTTTCCTTACCCAGGAAAGATGCCTGACTAATTTATACTTCTCCATGCCGTGAAATATTCCCCGATAATTCGGGCCTGTATTTCTCTTGAGCGAAAAATATTTGCATCGAGAGCGCTTTTACTGCGACACTTATTTTTAATGGTATTAAAATGTGAGAAATTCAATTTTATCACTCTTTTTCCTACTAATGGAATAAAATTGTCGTTTGAATCAACTTGAGAAGTATACATAAATTTACGAAAGCATTGTCTACTATTAGTTTTGATTGAATTGTTTATGAGCTTGTTATAAGATGAGACGATTGCATTTTAATTTTTGATATATTCGGAAAATTTTGTCTATTTTTAGCTATTTCGATTGTATTAAAATTAGATAGAAGTCGAGATTACAAATGCATTATTAACTTGACAGTGACAGGCGAAATTATAGTCTTTCGGAAATATATATATATGTCCATCAATCAACTAGCAACTACTTTTGTTTTGAATTGGTTGCAGTGCCGCATATTTTCTGGATTAAGTGAGATCTTATAATGTCAAATCTATTATAATTACGCTCGAATCCATGTGACAATCGCACAAAAGCATCTATTTTCAAATGAGCCAATTAAAGTTAGAACTCTCAATGCAATTAATAAGAGCTGGAAATTAAGTTTCCATCCGATTTTATAAGCTTTGAGCGGTTTTAAATCATTGAATTCTTTAACAGATTGTAACATGTGATTCCAATAGACTTATTTCCAATTACGTTTGGATAATGAAAAAAATAATTCATTATCAATTCTCTTCTTTAGACTTTTACATTTTTGTTCAAGGAATAATGAGGTTTTTATCAATAAACTGACGAATGTTCAAGTACTACATTCTACTAAACTAATAATGGAAATTGATCGAAGCATAAACCAAATTCAATCGTTATAATGGATAGCTAACGCAAATGCCTATACTGTATTCTAAATTTGTTACAAAACGGATATGATATCTTGTCAATTAATTAAAATTGACAGTGGTTTTGTTATTAAAATAATGCTCTTTAATACAGTTGAGGAGAATTTCACGAAATTTCATAAACGAAATCGCACATTTTACTTGATTTGATTTGAACACTATACGTAAAAATATTCTGTATTCAATTTGATTTAATTATTTGAGTATTCGACTGTTTACCGACAAAATATAAAATAATATTATAAAGCAGAACGTAACTTGACGTATTAAATTATTAGTTTCACGTGGAGCCAGTGAATCGAACATACAATAGAACATCTGCGAACAATTGATCCAACAAACAGCGTCATAGCAAATGTGTGTTTAGATATTCCTCAAAATTCCTCGGGTGTAACGTCCGCGACGGCTAGAGATAAGAAAGAGAATTTGCGAAAAGCCCAGCGATGAATTTCCGCTGAGCGGTGGAAAGGAAGCAAAAGCCCTACAACGACTCGGCTTACATTTCAGCCTCTTACTTTCTGCCCCTGCTTTTCTTTGACTCGCTCGCTCGCTCTCTCTCTCTCTCTCTCCCTCTCTTATTCGCGGTCTTTATATAGTACCGACACAGTTGACAAAAAAAGGTTATGAATCCTAACTGCGCATGAATGCCTAAGGAGTAGTTCTGTCGTCGCGACGGTACATATAGGCAAAAAGGGGAATCCGACGTCGTCGCATATAACCTCCAGCTCTCCGCGGCCAGATATACACACTTTTCGAAATGAGCGTCAAGGAATATCTCAAACACAGTTTAAACAAGGGGAAAATTGAAGTTGCCGCTTTGCATCGCCCCGAATAAATATTTATCTCTCTCCCCCCCTTGCCTCAGACTTTCCTTGCGAAGCTCGCTTTTGTAGAAATGTTTCACCCTCGAACTGAGACACTAATGTAAATACTGCAGTGAATTTCTTTTTTCTTCTCTTCCCGAAAAATTAAGGATATAATTATCCGCAGTGCTTCAATGCTCCAATGTTTTTCGAGTGAGTTACTTAGAGTTTGACATAGTTTTGCTGGATGATTTTGTTTGTGTGTATAATTGAATAGGAATTTGAATTGCTAAGCTTGAAAACAACTTATATGGTTCGTAATATGAAATGAATAATTGAATTTTCATATGGAATTCTCATGGAAGTAAATTATTGCTCATGCGTCAAAAGTAAAATAATGCAATACTATTTTTAATTAAACTTGACATAATCTTTGTAGTATATAGTGCACGCGAATATAACGCTTTAAAATACGTGAATTATTAACAAAAAGAATGCTGTAGATAACGAATAATTTAATTAAAATTATTAGAAAATTTAATAAAATAATATTTAATTTTTAATATAAATGGATGATTATGTGATAAAATTAAAAAATTACTCTTCAACTTTAATATTATAACATTATTACGTGAATGGATTTTGTATTCTATTTTTTTTCCAAAAATTATCAGTACTTTATCAAAAGCTCAACTGCAATGCTAAAAAGCTTTATTTTAGTCACAGATTTGCATCGAAAATACACGAATTTGCCATTTAATAATTTGTCAAGTACGCAGTCGCAAATGGCTCCATAAATCATTAAAAGTCGCGCTTGCAACTCGAGCCGAATTCAAACAGCGACAAGAGCGGTCGAGGCCAATAAATTTATAAGTCTCGACGCGAGAGACCGTGAGAGAGAGCGAGGGAGAGAGAGAGAGTCGGTACGCTGCCTCCCCAAGAGAACGTCTGACCATAACGGCATGATTCTACTTCATCAGAGCGACGAGCTCCGCGGGGAGTTCTTAGGGCAAAGTCATTTGCCGAGATCCGCCAGCCACTTGCTCCACTCTCTCTCTCTCTCTCTCCTCCTCGCGATAAGTCGTCGGCGTAACTTACACACACGGGGCGCACGCATGATATTACGACAAGAGGAATAAAAGCGCTGCCGCAGCAATGCGAATAATTGTCATTGTGTCCGCTTTTAATTCGATTCAGCTCATCCGCCGTTATAGGCAAGAGAGAGAGAGAGAGAGAGAGAGAGAGAGAGAGAGAGAGAGAGAGAGAGAGAGGCTAAAGCGCAACCGCATATTCAAAATTTAAATGCCATTTCCTGCCGCAATTTGATCAGTCCGCAATTGTGAAACTGCAGCGGTAGCGAGAGTAGCGTCTCTCTCTCTCTCTCTCTCGCGCACACACACCGATGATAATTGATGTTCGTTAGTTACTTTTGATAGTCCTTGGAATAATGGAGTTCGATCACGCTCAGCGGGCCGGGCAAGCGCGCGCCACCGCTATTCGACTCATTATGCGAAATACCCATTAAAGGCCTTTTACCGACTTTTTAAACTCTAATCGTGCGCGCACTGCTCGCCGCGCACCATGTGTTACCGATTTAAAGCTGCGCTACGATCTGCTTTGTGTCGAGGCCATTTGACGAGTCCTCGTTTCGCTGCTGCTGCTGCTCCTGCTTACTGCTACTTTATTATTTTGCTGCTGCTTCTGCCGTTGCTTCTGCGCTGATTTTATTTATGCCGATTAATATGCATGTGGAAGGAAGAGATTAAAAATTGTAATTTTTTACTTGACTTACTAAGAAGTCGGATCTGTTACATTTCAAGCAGCTTGTTAAAGTAATTTTTAAAATTCTATGAGCTGATGCTCCAGATTACTTGATTATATTCTTTTTCTAGCGACGTTTTAATTTGAATTTTTTGGTTCAGTGTGATATCTGCATGAAAATAATACAAGTTTTTTCTTGCAAACTAAACTTTGAATGGATTTACATAGTCAATTATTTTTCTTACTTTTGTCACCCGTCGTATGATTTTTCTTCTTCATGTTTTAAGGGTCGTCATAAAAACTCAATATTATTAATCAATGTTGTTATGCCGTGTTTCCTTCGTAAAACTGGTATAAAAGTGGAGTCCGAACATCCACTCGCGCAATTATAGCGGCAAATGAAGATTTCGGAAAAGCGCCTAGTCGGCATGGACTAATGAAATTTAACGAACTCAACATCACCGCACCAGTTATGCGCCTCGTTGAATAGCTTAATCCGCTTGTATTTACGTAAAAGGAATGTGAGAAAATAGAGAGGCCCAGTTGGAATGGCCATAGAAAGAGGCGAATCACAAAAGTAACGATGCCCCGTAGGCCAATGACTGCAGTATAAACAAAGAGGAGAATAAAGGATCGGTGATAGAAAAAAAAAGGGGGATGAAATCGCATGGGCAGAAGAAGAGGCTAGTTTTACGCTATGGGGAGAAAATATGGGGGGAGGAGATGAAACCGAGAGGTTATGTAAGTCGTGGCTATAAAGACGAAGCACAAAAGAAAGCATAGCAGTTACGTGATTCGGTTCTTCGTCTGTTACCGACTGCTACAGGGCGGAAGAAAATATAATTTCTTGGCTCGTTAACGAGTTAATTGCCACGTGGCAACCTATTCTTCGAATTGACTTATATTTAGTAAAGTTTGTGAATAGATAGTCATGCTTGTATTTACATTTAACAATAGTTAGATAAGTAATGCACCAGTCAAGAAACATTATACTGCCCTTAAAATATGAACGATAAAGTTAACACGATTCCGCAGCGAATACTTTATGTAATTTGTGTTTGACCTAGTTCTAAATTCTTCTGCTAGTTTGAAAATTGAAGAAGGCGTAACACTCAGTGAATTTCCTTTGACGTATCATTGACGTCGTAAGCGCAATTCAAAGGATACCTTGACGATTCAATCTTCTTATATGTCTGTTATTTGAAAAGCGATATAACCAACAAGTCCATTTAAAGTCATTATCACTTTGCAGAACGACGACAAGGTAAACTTAGCATTCGACGATGCAACAATTCAATTATCGGATTACATCGATATCAAAGCTATCTGTTCACAAACGATCCGAATCCAGATGAAATTATCAAGGAGCGCTGATTAAACGGCAAATTTCATAACAAACTCGCAGCTATTTCAATAATCAAATCCGCGAGTATTACATCGAATAAAGTGTACGGGAAGAGAGCGAGTGAGAGAGAGAGAGAGAGAGAGGGAGCGAGCGAGAGGGAGAGAGAGTGGAAGAGAAGTAGAACGCGACGCCGCCTATATGTTTGAAGATCAAAAAGGCGCGCAGCTACGCTCGCTCGTGAGGCTGTAATAATAGCTAAAGTTATCGGTCGATTCAATATTCCCAAGTTTCTCGCTTCTTCACCGTGCACACAAGTACATCGCCTCGGGTGTCTATGATATGTATTAAATTCTCCTGCCGTCTAGGTGCGAGCGTCGAAAGAAGAACTCTCTCTCTCTCACGCACTCCAAAGTCATTTCATCTTTACTTCATTTGCATTATTCCCAGTTTCTCAGAACCTCCGCGTATATATATATATATATATATATATTATGCATTATAGATCTTATTACAGGGCGGCGAGGCGATGAAAGGAAATGGCGAGAGCGAGAGACCTGAGCGTTTCTCTCTGTGCGTGGCTGTGTATACATGTACACAGTATATGCAAACCTGAGAAGCAAAAGCCAAGCGAGAAGGAAAAAGGTGAGATTAGCACAAAACGTATAGTCGTGAGAGGTGGAGGAAGTTGTGAGCGCAGGTCCACGGATATACTAAACTTGATTAAACGCCCGGACGCTTGCCTCTCCTTTCCTTCTCTCTCTCTCTCTCTCTCTCTCTCTTCCTCTCTTCCATGTTCACTCAGGGATGTTTCTTCCTTCGTCCTTGCTGTGCGCCGCAACTGTAGCTACAAGAGATGACCTCTTTGTCGACCTTTGCCCTGTCTATATATCTTTAAGTTGCTACGCTGTTTCTGCTTTTATTTGCGAATCGAACTGTGGTTATTAAACGGGAAAATTACTTGTGTGCCACGCGAGTCAAGTATCGTACTTTGAGTAAATTAAAGACAAGTGATTTTTTGAAACACGTAGACCTGTGTTTTTTTTATTCGTCGAAATCTAGAGTATATTTTTATCCGTACGAATTGTTTCATTCTGAGTAATCTTCTTTTAAATAATAGAATCCATCGAGCAGTAAATGAAACAGCTCGAAGAAAATAATGGAAAAATCTTTTACTATTATAAAAATTAAATATACTTTTGCTTTATAGAAGTATATCATGCACGAATGTAAAATTAGACCTTATATTTTCGATGAATCTTTGCCAAAATTGAAGTTTATCCCAATGGGACGATAAAAGTTTGAAGAAACCAATTGGAGAGAATCCATGAAATTTTCCATTATCTCTAATTCGATAAATCTTTTAGGACCAAAAATCCTAACCCGAAAATTTCTCCGAGAAAATCTCTAATCCCGGCAAAAGCATCAAACTGCAGAAACTATCTTTTCTCGTCCTCGTTCTTCACTCTATTATTCATCCCATTGGGTCGGATCGATAATCAATCAAGGAATCTCGAACATTACAGTACCTCCGGCAAAAAATTCGATTTCCGTCGCATAAAACAAAATCGGCCATTCGTCCGTTAGGTAAGAAATCAAAAAAACGAAAGGAGAGAATCAGAGGGGAGGGGGAAAATCCGCGACCTCATACTAATGTTTATCGATAAAGAAGGAATCACGTATAGCGGAGTTGGCGCGTTGGTTGCTTTTGCCAAGAAAGCGAATGAGCCGTGGGAGGCTTATAAAAGGCAATATTTTCGTTCTCAAGTGATAGCGAGACCAGGAGAGGAAGAACGCGGGGTTTAGAAGGGGGCAGAGGAAGAAGAGGAAAATGGAGGAAGCGAAGTAAAACCGTAGAATTTTCCCGGGCCGAGCGTCGTCGCAATTACATCGGATCAGGGAAGAATATTTCATCCCCCGAGTCTTCGGGAGTGAGATTCACCGACCCGGACGGATTATTAACGGGCAATTTGCTGCGTCTGCTGCTGACTGTATTGTCTCTCCATTTCTCTACATCGGACGCCGATCCTATTTCCCCGTCTTAACGTGTACCTTTCTCCATTCTTCGGGCGCTTTCAACTGTCTCTTAGTTATTTCCGCCGTCGTTAATGTTCGATATCGGCTAAAAGAAGAGAGACTCGCCCGGCGGAGAGAGAGAAAAAAATAATGGAAGGATTAAACTCGATTGCTCCGATCCATAATGACTCAGGGTATGGAGACTGAATTTACACGGTTCCACTTTTTTCCCTCTTTCCTTCTCTACTTCCTTCCTCTGCCCCCTTACAAACAGCCCAGAGAGAGAAAGAGAGAGCGAGAGAGAGAGACTTGCCAATCGTCAGGAATAATCCGAACTAATTGCTTTCTTCGAATCGATCGCGATGCGAGTCTTTTTTTCACGGAATCGAGCCGATTGATTGAATAATAATCGGGCACTCGTCCCGATCGAGGCAGTAATTGACGATTACATCGTTAAGCAGAAGCAGCAGCAGCTCTCAATGTTTTTCCAAAGTCACGGATTAATTCTTTATTTCTAATGGCGAAGACAGTATGTCCTCTCTATATCTTGGGCGATTGTTGGAGGAACAGACATATCCGGATGACTTTCGTAAAAGTGACGAGGAGCTTAGAGCCCAACGAAATGCTTTTCTACGTGTCTGATCGGCTTCCGTTCGCTCGCGGATACTTGCGGGAGCTTTTGGACGTTGGGCTATTGAAAAAGTACATGCTTCATTCAAAAGCGGCTGTCGTCATGATGCGACAAGTGTCTTTTCTCAGAAAAGTAGTATTTAGTATCTGTTAAGGTAACCAAGTAAAAGTATATTTTTGAGCGGTACGTACTTTAAAATCAGAATAATCAAGATGGTAGTGAAATTACATAAGTGGAATTTAACGAAAGTCGGTGTATTGCGCTGGTGAAAACAGAGTTATGAACGACGTACGAATTTAGGAAAAGTCCGCTTGAGCGTGGAATTGAAGAACCATAAGAAGAAAGCTTGTGGTATGTTTTCCAGGATATTATATACTTATAATACAGGTATATTCGTGCAAGAAGACTCGATCATTTAAATATTTTCCAAACTTATATAATATAAAAAACTGATCAATGTGAAAAAAGTTATGGTGAATAAAAGGATCAGTTATTGCGTAGATATAACGTTGGATATTGTTAACAAATTTTAAACTTACGTGGCAGAATATGAGTACTATAATGGCTCATTTTCGTAACTCACCTGAAACAGAAAAATAAAATAATTAAGAACGTATTAAAATGACGTAAGATTATAATAAAGCATAATATGCAACATTTTAACATACATCTATGTATAAGGGGATTGACTGATCGTATACGGGGACTGATTGTACCTCTGGAAATAAGTGGATTTTTTACTTTAAAATATTCACGACATTTTAATTTTCAATAAATTAAAGAATATGTCTATCTTTTGTTTAAATATTTTAGTAACATGAATCGGTTATGTAACAAGAACCGGTTAAACAGGGAAGCTTGAAAATCGAAATAGGGGATTTCAGCCCTTCCAAGTTTGTACTATTCAAAGTATCTAAGCTTTGTTTGTTAATTCAATGCAACCCCATGATTGCCCAAGCAATAAAATGTACTCGAAGAGCGATAGGCCATTGAAAGCCTTTCTTTAGCGGACACGTGCTGAAATAGCGATGCGCACACACACATGGGGAGCGAGCCACTAAAGGATCCATAAGCCAGTTAGTCGCGGCTATTTAGGGAGGGAATTCGTGACGCTCCCAAAGTTGTACATTATATACTGTGCCTCCTCCCCTCTCCCCTTACAAAATCCCCCAGCTGCGAGGTTCCGGAATTCCGAGACGGGTAAATTTAATAAGTGGCCGCTTGGAAGCCCCCCGGAATCGGGTTTACCTTACGATCTCACGGAATCGCGCCCTCACTCGTGTACATTTTAATGCGCTCTGGGTAAGGGATGCAGCGCCAAATTAATGGACACTCCAAAGCCTTGGAAGGGGAGTTGAGACAACCGCGAGTATGGGGCCTACGAGAAAAGCCAACGAATTCTTTTCTCTGTCTTTGTTACCGTGGAAAACAATTTTTACGTCTCGGGGGGATACGTGAAAATTGTAAGCGTTTAATTCGAGTAGCGACCACATGTGCAGCGAAGTAATTTTTTGTTCACTCCGGTCATGAGATTTCACGTGATATATATATATATATATGTACATGCAATGTATAAAAATGGCAGAATCTCTTTCAGTGGGGGGCGGCAGCCGAGTCAAGGCATTATCGCGCTCCCGAGCGTTGCTGGAGAGTTCGTGCAATTTACATTCACTTTGGCCGCGCCATTGTTTTCCGAGGGCCCTCGCACAAAGTGGAAGCCTGCAAGCCCTTTACGATAATTGCGCTACAATCATCGTCTGGATCCCCCAGATGATGATTCTAGTAACTTGGTGAGAATGTGTTGATTGGATCGCTACGTTGATTAACAGCAATTCCGCGTGTTGGCTTTGGTTTGTATTGCTTGAGAGTTATTATTTTTTTTATGCAAATAATTAGCTGTTTACTAGGAATGAGAACTGTTTTGATGCTGCTCGCGGAAACACATCTGTTTGTATAATTGATAGCGAACTTTTTAAGTCAAATATTTGAATTGCTGCAGCGATTAAATTCAATATTTTCCTTTCGTCATCTAACGTTAGTTTGGGTAATCAAAGGTATATGTCTGTCGGTTTTATTGAATAATCATCAAAAACACAGGCCGTTGTAAGTTAAAATAATCAGTTTTCCGTTAAGAGAAGTTCGCGTACAAGCGTGTCTATCTTGGTCGCAATGCAGGAGAAAATATATACCTGTTGGCAAGAAAGCTTCGTCGAAAATTGCTTCGTCTTGGCCGTATCGTACCATTGGTCGTGTTCGCAGTGGAGAAGAACGAGGAGGGCATCAGACCAGGGAGACGAACGAAGCGTCCGTGACGAGGCGAGCCATGATGGAGAGAGGGAGAGAGAGAGAGGGGGGGGGGCAGAAAGAAGCTCACAGCACCACGGGAATAGCTTGTTGCATTCGAGGTTAGGATAAGCCGAGGCGCGTCTTGTTTACTCTGTAAGAGCCAGCGTTCCACCTGCCCACGGAGGACTCCCATCAACTTTCCTTTTCCACCAACGCAAAAATTTGTCGCTCTGCTGAATAAAAGTAAGAGATTCTCGAGAACGATAAAAACGGTATATATATACATTCGCAGCCAATTTGTGCACAAGACTCATCTTCCGGGAAAGATGAAAAAAAAAAAAAAATACCCTTGCCAGCGAAAAAAACAATCCTCGAAAAGCAGTGCGTGTCCTCGACGCCGAAATACACCGTCTGCGTGAGTCATACGCCATTCCGAAAAGGCATAATTAACGCACTCTCGTCCTTCCCCCTCCCTCCTTTTCCCGATGTACTTTGGAGCAACAGAAAGGCCCCCGCGGCCAAGGGAAAGAATTATCTTAATGAAAGAAAAAGCTTAATTAGAACGGCACACCGAGCGAGCAAGATAGAGATAAAGAAAGAGAAAACAGACGGCTGCAGCAACCGGAAGTGGAAGGGAGGAAAACGGAAAAAGCTTTTTCAGGGATTATCCAATAGCGAGGGTAGAGAAGCGGCAGGAGCAGCAGCAGCAGCAGTCGGTTGAGCCCAGGCTAGGTAGTAGTGCAGTGCAGGGGCCCGGGTGCGGTTTGAGCAATTATAACGGAAAGCTTTTGCGGCGAGCGTAATTTCGTACTGTCGACGTTAAATCGAGCGCTATATACTTGGCAGAGAGAGGAGAACCCACCATCCCCTACCTACATTCTCGCTCTCGGAGCAAGTGCGCACCGGTTGCTGGCCTCGCTGAGTTAAACAACTACGAGAGAGAGAGAGAGAGAGAGGAAGGGATAGGAAGGTATATACGTACGTCGTGGCTGGCAGCTCATTTCACGCTGGCAGCCGCTACCTTACGAGCTATACACCCTTCCCTCGACGCGCTTGAGCTATCGCGAGTATTGCTCTTGACTCGCTCGTTGCTGTGGGTGGAGAGAGAGAAAGAGAGAGAGAGCGAGAGAGAGAGAGTGGGTGAGCACAGGGGAGCGAGCGAGCAGAAAAAGGTTGCGGGGACTTCTTATACTTGACATTGCTTCGACCGCATTACGAAAAGTTTGCACCCAGAGGTATATAAGCCATACCTCCGAGGAATGAGACAGACGACACTATGTGTGTGTGTGTGTGTGTGTCTTGCTTGCCTGCAGACCATCAGCTCTCGGAATTTGCATCAACTCTCCAGACCAGGGATTTTACCTCTGGTGTACGAGTTGCAACTTGTCTGTCCTGATTCTTATAGGATTTTTTTGGATAGCTAGTTTCAACGTAGGTCTTTTTAATGGAATATTGGAGGTTCGCGAGAATCGAGCGTATAGTTTACTACTTTCGTACAGGTCCTTCTGAATAAACATTTTATTATGCTCGATAGATGGTACGACAATTGCTATGAGAACCATTATTTGGGATTGTTGAAAATTGATGAAAGAAACTGCTTCAAAGTAATTGAAGAAAGTAGAATGGATACCAAGTAGCGATGCCAAGTCTATTTATATTCAACAATACTTAGTAGTATCATTACCTTATTCATGCATGACCTAACGGAACTGCACATAGTCAGCTAATATTCTAGTGCGTCTCGAGTGAATCAATAGTCGCTTCTCGTAGCATTTTCCACAAGTGGGTACTCGAATTCCCAAATTAATTCAATGCCGTCAGAATTGCGATTCACCAGTTTCCTCTTCCATCCCAAAAGAAAACCACAAATCCAACCAAATCAAGGGAAAAAAAAGCTGAGCTATTTGAAGAAAATGTACGCATAATTTACGCTACATTCGACATGCAGCCCAGGGTAAAGATAAAAAAAAACCCAGTCGTGCAAACGTAGACTCTTTATATATACCCGCGTGCAAAAAAATCCAACTGCTTCTTTAAAAAGTCACTAGCGCAATAAGAGTGAGAGAGTGAGAGAGAGAGAGAAGGGGGGAGGGGGAAGGGAGGAGTGGGGCAGCACTCGTGCAATTTTTATCGATGTCGCTGCACAGAGAAAAGAGCTTCACTCGGGTTCCTCCTACTCTCGAGGAGTAGCTGCGAAGCAGCCTTTATACTTTCATGTCAACGAGGCAACGAAGATCGGCCTCTCGCTCGCTTTTCTCGTAAATAAACCGCGAGTAGCCACTTGACGAGCGAGCGGACGATCCAGCGAGTGGGAGGGAGGGAGGGAGGGAAGAAGAAGGTGGGAGATGGGAGCCACGAGGCTCTACCCGCAAGCCCACAAGGGGCTGTTAAGTTCAGCTTTTCTTCGTTGACAGAAAGAGGAACGCGTGGATGGGGTGGAGAGAGAGAGAGAGAGAGAGAGAAGAGGGGGTAGCGTTAAGCAGGGATCACCGAAGGTATATAAGGGAGAGGAGAATGGGTTTCGAGCAATAGAACGGGATGGAGATAGTGAGGTAGTGAGAGAGAGAGAGGAGGAGAAGGGCGAAGAATGACTTCGAGCACCCCGAGTCTCGTGTAGTACGCGGGAGAGAAGAAAGTTCAACCAGCCCCGACGTCTGGCTTATGTACAAGTGCCACTCAACTCTTTTACTTTCTTTATTTCTTTCTCTTTTTTTTACTCTCTCATCAGTTCTAGCTACCCGTGCGAGTAGTACCAGTGTACCGGCGAATTAATCTACTGAAATAATGTTCTCCTACGTTTTACTTTCCTTGTCTCGCTGTGCGCGCCGAGTGCGTGGTATTAATTGACTGCCTCGGCTGCAGTGCTTTTCCGCCTAGTCGCTTTGTACTAGGTACCGAGTGCTGCGGCGAAGGAGCCGGAATCGCGACGTGTATAGGCGGGTGGAGAGAAAGAGCGAAACTTTAACGTTGACATCGATCTTTTGCCGGGACAAGGGAGGGAAGGTTTCTTTACTGCGCCGACGATCTCTTTCAAATTATGGTGGGGGGGGGACTCGACGCGATTTATGGGGCCATTTTCCATGGACATTCAAGACACCCCCTGTAGGCTACTAACACCCTCTTGGTATGCGTTGTATGTGTGTGTGTGGGTGTGGGTGTGTGCTTTGGAACCCCTCGGAGAACTTCTGTATTTCTCTACCAAAGTATCCTGTGACACAATTATAGCGAGCATTATCCTCATGTTCACCCTCGCTGGAAAAATATGTCTACGGGTACGGCATAAGGGATTCCAATTATGAAAATAGAAAATATCTTGTTTGGATTTGAAATATGACTTTTCTTATCTATTGCGTAAATAAGCGATGAGGTGAACTAGCTATTTCAATAATGTGTGTCGAAACACTTAGTACTTCGTCGGTAAGATAAATTGTTAGTTTTTTATTTGATAATAACGTCTTTTTCGATACTTTCTTCCAATTATATGACTTCAGGCTAATTTAGTTAATAAAGAAATGAAAGCATGTTGAGTGTTAATAACCGACAAGATTCTAATTTCGAAATATGCCCATTATAAGCATCATATTTAAGCGTATGAAAGAACCTTATCTATTAATATTATTCGAATATATCATCAGCATTAACTTCATCAAATAAATTAATAGTTCAACACAAACTACACGATAAATAATATCGAAAAAATATAATTAATCATTGATTATAGCCTAACTACATTTAAAGCATCACATTCGAAAACGAACAATTCTATCATCTCTTCGCAGTGTCTATACAGTACATAGGCTGTGAGACCGAAAGCTAGAAAAAGCATTAGCGGGTGCCGATATCGAGGTCAGATGGTGTTGGTTCGTCCATCGACCAGATCCCCGAAATAGAGAGCGGAAAAATATCGGGAACGTCAAAGATTTACGGCGACGCGCTCGAATCAGTAGCACAAAGGATCTCAATCAAATCCCCGCCGTCGGAGAGCACGAAAAAAGAAGAAGAAGAAGAGAGACAGAGAACGAGGAAGAAACTCGCCTCGTCGACGATACAGGGATGTACAGCAACTGCCGCGCGGCTAACACGTCACGTTTCTCTCGCTCGTATAACGAATTCTTTTTCGCCCAAACCCCCCTTCCCACCTCGCTTTTACGTATGCGAGCCTCGTACCATACTGGCGACATCTAAACCGAGCGATATATATATAAAATTCGAGTGTCTCGCGTCTGGCACGATCCCACGACGGCCTTTAGCCATTCTTTCTGCGGAAGTATGAATAAATGCGCTACTGACGGCTTAACCAGACAGCGAGTCTGCGGGATGAGCTTGCATTTTCGAGGGCTCGTGGACACCCGAACCCTCTTTTCTCTCTTTTTTTTTCTCTCTTCGTTCTTGACTTACTTTTTGCCGTCTGATTTCATCCTGATTTCGTTTGCTGCTTATCGAATTATCGACGTGTTCCACGCTCGATCTGGTGGATATATAAAATTAGGCGATCATCCGCGACGAGCGAAGTGCGGAAAGTCAGTCAGCTTGATTATAAATTCAGTCGAGTCTGAATGGCGGTGAAAAATTGCATCGCCGTCACCCCACTGGGGTATTAATCGAGTGAAATTATTTTGATTTAACAAATGTATCACTGAAAATTATACGCATTGCCAGAATTGACGAGCCTTCGTCTATATTAGTCCTTGCCAATGACGCTCAGTATCTCAGCTTATTTTTCAATATAAAAATAAGCGCAACGTATACCGTTACGTATAAATAGCCTAGCATTCGCATTCGTACGAAATTCAGCTGCGAATAGCATCCGAGCAGCACAATCGCATGACGACTGTCGTGTTCGGCTATCGATTAGCTGCCTCTTCTTGCACGCAATCTTCGTATAACGTCGTGCAACCGAGAAACGCGGACACTTATTAAGCTTCGACGTACGATTGAATTTTATTTACAATTCCAATAGAATGCATTCGATCCACGGTAAAATAAGTCTCTAAATTTCGCTTGTCTTGAAAGCCAGGTCGACGGTAACGAATGACGGTGGGAAGGAAGCCATCGTCGAATCAGGTGATATTGTCAAATTATTTACGTATAAGAGAGAAGGAAGCAACGGAAGCTGGTATATGTACTCGCACAGATTTGGCCTGTAAAATGGCGGAATACAGGACGTTTAACACTCGAATGCACGCTCGTACCTCGAATTTTACGTACCGCTTACTGCACTTTAATTCCATTAAAAGGGATATATAACCGCGAACGGAGGACAGAGTAATTCCTCGGGGAGGAGGGTAAAGGGGTGGTAGGATAAAAATGACTCTCGACTCACGAGCTGACTTGCACGTATAGGCCGTATAGGTATATAACGAGAGAGAGAGAGGGAGTTGCCGAGCTATATTGCCAGACTCGTGCGCCAGACCAGGTGCGCGTATGTGTGTGTGCGAGAGCAGATTGCGCTCGCTGGCTTTGCTGATATCGATGGTAGTAGGAGGCTATTTTCGGTGAGCTCCGTGCATGCAATATGTATGCTGGGAATCCGAGGCTTCCTTTGTATTTATATTGTTTGTCGATATTTATTAACGATAATGGCTTTGTGATTATGGAGGGAAGCGACTGTAGGTTGTTTAATAAATGGTTTATGATATCCGAGGAAGTTGGATTTACATCTACTTTTGTGGAACTGAATAACAATATTTTTCCCCACATGAATGTGGAAGAGTAACCGCGATGGTATAAATCTTTTGAGAACTGCGCGATATCTACAGAATTGAGGAAGATATAGCGCCTTGGAAGTTTCTGAAGCGTCGCTGTGTTACCTACTGTGCAACTTTCCAAAATTTGGCGTTTTTCGAAAAATACAAAAAGAACTATAAATCGAGTTAAGTCCTTGAGCAACTTCGTAAATGGCGCCGCCACCAAAAGTATATATCCAGTTCTTCCTTGCCATAATATTAAAGTACATTTTATCAATTGTAATAATCTAATAAATCACCTATCTTCCTTAGTTTCAATATATAAATTTGTTTCCTTTCTACTTTTCAAAGGTACTCTACTACTATATTGAGAATTTGATCAAACTTCGTAAAGTGAATCTTTATTGATTTTGAATTCACCAGAGTTTATTGTTCTTGTGAGTTGTTTTATTAAAACTTTAATAATGTTTGATTATATCTCTATCATTTTTAAAACGATGTTTCACACCAAATGTACCAATAACCATTGAATGAATATAGACTCAAAAGCGAGACATTAGCTATATAAAAGGGTACAACGTAAATACAATAATGTATATAAAAATAACGTTCACGAGCCACGGCGGGCAGATATTTTAGAGTTCATAAAAGGAGAAATAAGCAGATATAAGTGGTTGCATGTGCGCAGTGGAGTGAGTGAGAGAGAGAGAGAGAGAGAGAGAGAGAGAGAGAGAGAGAGAGAGCGAAAGGGCAATTTGGCAGAAGCATTTTGCGGCGATGCAGAAGCCCAGACGGTAAGAGTCTCGAGCGGTTAACGACCAGTGCGCGAATGACACTATAATACGGCTGGCGCTGTTGGAGAATCGAGCCTCGGACCAGAGGCTGCACCTCGGCCCTAATTACCGGGCCCCGTAATACAAGTGGCCGCAATTGCACTGTCATCGACCACGCGTCCTATCTAAATAACCGAATACTGCGAGGAACTACTCGACTCCACCTTCGAATCCCTCCCATCGTTATAGACTCGATTTTTCTTTATTATTACAATTGCATAAATAGTCCGTAAACTTATTACTAACTTTTTTTGTAAATTATTCAAAGTGTCTACGCTCAAAGTCAAAGTGTCTAAGGTTAAAAGTTTCCGATTCTGAAAATTGCTATAAATCTATATAGAAAAACGAATGTTTCGATTCTTAATTCGAATATATTTCAAATGGGTAATTTGGTTAATTCTAGACTAGTTTCTTGACGTTACTCGTTCAAAAAGTGAGACATAATAAATTAATTAAAAAATTGATTCATTCGCTCTTTGCGGATGCTCGAAAAAGGGTGTCTACTAAAAATCTGATTTTCTCCCAAATAAGCTATCTGAATTGGCGCAGATCCAAAAAAGGCGTGTCGACGCGCAGCTCTAAGCCCCTCGAATGAACGACGATTTAAAATGTTTAGCGCCGCGTCGTTTGACAAGCGAGAGGGAGAGAGTAAAAGAGAGCAGAGAGAGAGAGAGAGAGAGAGAGAGAGAGAGAGAGAGGAGGAGGTTAAGCGTTACCATTTATACTCGATAACGCGCAACACGATGCCCGACGGATGATAATCTCGAAAGACTAGCCATTTCGGGCGCGATAGCGCGACGCGACAGTCCGCGCTTCATTATCGCTTCATTTAATCTCGCGCTCTCGCCGCGTGTACACACGCATACACTAAGCGTTGATCCCTACCTCCAAACCCCTAATAGACTGTCATTGAGTATGACATGGACTCGTGCTCTCTCTCTCTCTCTCTCTCTCTATCTCTCTCGTCGTTGCAATTTTCGGGACAATTAATACGCGGAATTTACCCTTTTTTGTGCTTCGCCCGGCTCTCCCGTCTAGTCGAATTACGATTTCGCTGTTACGCCGACGCATTGCGGACAATTTGCATCGTTTATCGCCTCTCGACAATGTACACGTGGATTCGAGCTGCCGCTGTCTGCTACCACTGTTGCTGTTGGACTTTCAGCGTTTATTAATAAATCAAGAACTGTTTCGCGTTTCGTTTTTCGTTCGTTTTTTTTTTTTCATCATTCCGCGCGGCATGACGAGTTGGGATTTTCCCATTCTTTTTTTGGAAATCATTGAGCGTTTTATAATGCTTATTAGCTACGGTTACTTTGGTATATTCGAGCGGTAATTGAGTTATGAGGGGCGAATGAAAGTAATGCTGTGAAAAACTGGTCGAGATTGAAAATTAATCATGATATGTGTGTTGGTCTGATTAATCAAACTAGCATAATAAATTATATTATACTTTAAATTCAATCCATGTAAGTAATTTGAAATTTTGAGAAATTGATTCTGTTGCTAATTATAATTATTAATTCTTTTATTAGAACGACTTTCGTAATTTAATAGATTCGTTGAGCTCAAAATAACATATATTATTTTCTACCGATTATTAATAAAACTTTTTAAAACTTGAAAGAAAACATGCATAATACAGCTATTGATAAGCGAATAGGTCGACCATCCTGAATATAATTCATCTGTAGTTATTAGTGGCGGATGGAATTAAACTGAAAACAATCTCGCTCGTTAAAAGATTCAACGAGTCGACGGAAATAAATAAGAAAAATCACCTCAAGATTTCGCGTCTGTTTTTAATCAGATCGATGCGCATACATAAAACAAGGCATGAAGTAAAAGCGAGCGCGAGAGGGGCATTGAAGAATCGATTTGCTCTCCACCCTATACCGACTTTACAAGGCGAGAGAGTTCGTTATAAATTTCTTTCCAAGAGCAGCAGCAGCAGCAGCAACAGCAGCAGCAGTAGCGAAGAAGAAGAAGAAGAAGAATCCTCGAGAAATCCAAGCTCGACTTGATTTCTCGCTTTATTCTCGCATCGCCGACCTTCTGACCCGTTTCATTACCCGGCCATATCTTCGCATAAGATACACATACCGAAGACGATATTTATATGAGATAACATTTCTATCCAAGTCGAAGGAGAATGTATCATTACAAGGGGAGAAATGACATCGATAAGCTATTATTCTTCGACAAAAGTCTCGGCATAAACAGGAGCGAGAGTCAGGCCAACATCTTGCAATGCAACGACAGTACGATTTGTCACGTGTACGAGTGTATATATACTCTTATGTTAAAGTGGAATGTACGATCTTTTTTCTTCAATCAGATTATATTTCTTTTTCGGGTAGAAAATTGACACCTTTGCATTTTCTATGTCAAAGTTTGTACAAAATATTGCATGAAAATTAGTTCAGATGGTTTATTGCAGATTGAAAATATACTGACTTTTCATTATTTGCTGGAGATGAACAAATAAGTTTGAAGATAACCGCAATAGTGCCTTATATCAAACTTTTGTGCGCCAGTTTGAAGATAGAAAGTTTTGAATCTGTAAACATTTTTTTATGAGCTTTCAAAGAATTTTTAGATCGACCGGGGCTATATTTGTAAAAGAAAGGACATTGCGAGATTTTAGTTTTAGTTTTATTCCGATATTCAATAAAAGCGTAACATTTCTTTTGTAATCTTGAAATGTATATAGCCATCAACGATTTTCGTTATATAACGAAAAGTATATAGAAAGTAAAAAAGTAATTACCATAAAATTTTGCGCTTTCTCCATTATCGCCAGCATAGAAAGAATTTCCATGTAAATAACTGCTTATAATGTCTTATTTGCTTTCAAATTGAACTTTTCTAAAGAGATATTTGTGTAGAACAAACGGGAAACATTAATTTTTAAATGAATCCCAAGGCTTCGTACATGCGTAGAAAAATAGAATAGGTTTAATATCGTTAATGAAATATTTAATTTGTTGAGTAGAAAATACGAGCTTAAAAATGAAGTTTCAACTCTTCTTATCACTTGTATCTCATGTAAAAAAGTTGGATTAAATTTTCCAACTCTGTGCTTTTCTATGAAATTTCTTTTTTTTATAAATTATACGCATTCAGAATCTCATTTTTAAGTTAGATAGAAAGAGAATAAAGTCGCTGTAGATATTACGGTCTATAAAATATGTAGTTTGATAGATAATCGTTTTTTAGGTACTATGAAAGTATAAGCCATTAAATAATTTCTCAATTTTGTCATAACGTTAATCTCTTGTTGCATCTTTGTGTATATCTCAAGCGCTATAATTAATGATTTAATAGCCATGATTTATGACCGGACCAAGTTTATATTCTATTTCTTATTTTCAAAAAAATGTATAATTCCAATCTCAAAGCACTAAACGCCATCTTGCATCCATAGAAAGTCCCATAAACAGGGGGTTCGGCTTTAAACCAAGAGTCACTTCCGACACAGCCGATCGCGACAGACGGAAGGGAGCGGAAGAGAGACGCAGCGGATGCCGATAAGCCAAAAGCATCGACGGCGGCAGCATAGAGAGATAGAGAGAGAGAGGCAGCTTCCTATATACGCACACGTGCGCAGCTCATTTGCAGAGTGGACAAGGGAAGAGAGAGGGATATAGAGAGGAACACCGAGGGCAAACAGTGTGTACACCAACGCAGTTATAGTACGTTCCACTGTACTGATAAATAGCTACACGCGCAATTAAGGTCGCTTCCTCTCTTTCTCACTCCCTCTCTCGGGTGCAACGCGATGTGCCGCACCCATCATAGGCTAAATCCATTGGAGCTCCACTCGATGGATAATGATCGATGCCTGTCTTCGTGAGCGATCGATGCTGATGTAATGTGTCATTAAAATGGCGTATATGTGACGATGGTGATTCATGAATTAGACATGACTGGTGTATAGGGTTTTCAGCTACTGACGAGTTTAGACGCGAGCATTATTTGTGTAAGCCGTACATCCATAAATTCACTACTTGATGGAAATTAAGAGAAGAAATCTGACTTTTTTCATTATAAAAGAGTAGAGGTATAAAACTTGCGCCATATCTATGGTACAAAAATTCAATTCTTTATATCTTTATATGTTTCTATTGGTTAAAACTTCTACATCTTTGTTTAATCAAGTTTGTTTGCTGTGAATAACGTTCGAGTGCTTTTTATGTCTACTTTAGAGGGCAACTTCCGCAATTATCCTTTAGAAGTGAATGTTAAGCAATAAATATTGTTTTTCGATTCTAAAAGAAGATTGGCTAAGTATAATTGAAAATCGTTAACAATGTATTGATGCAAAGCCAATTATTGTATCTACAATGGTTCTATATTTATAAGAATAATATGGTTTATCTGCTTTAAGTAGTGCAAGTCCGGCGCGGCAAGACAACCAATAAAGCATCGAATACATCGTTTTCCCACACGACGCCTTTATATTTTCACTCGATAAATATTGATCCGTCGCAATAAAGTAGAAACGATCCCGGCCGCTCAAACAAAGCATTACACGTTGGCGGGAGTTGGGAGGGAAAAAAAATCATACACCACATAAATATCGCGGTAAAAAAAGAAGAATAAGAAGAAGAAGAAGGGCGAGAGAGCGAGAGGTAAAGGGCGAAGCCGTTGGAAAAAGCCAGATGTTGCGCTCTACTCTCGCTCTTGCTCTCTTTCTCTCCTGGGCTCCACATATAAAAATCCTTTGTTTAAGCCATCCGCCACCTCAGCGCCGCCAGCAACTCTTAAAGCGGAGAAAATGTTCTCTCGGCACTATCTGTTGCTTCTTTAGCCTCCCACCCTCCCGCGTGTGCTTTTTCCCGTTTTTTTTTCTCTCACTCTCTGCCGCTCCCCTTATGCGACTCGGCTCTTCACCCCTTCGACATACTCGGGCGCATGCGCAGACGCGGCCATAGACACGGTTGACATTAATGCTACATAATTTTACGGCTGGTGGGGCCGCGCGCGAGCCGAGTTTACACAAGCTGCGCGCCGATCATCAGAGGTCTTTGATAAAAAAGCCGAACGTATATAGAAGAGAGAGAGAGAGAGAGAGAGAGAGAGACGGGAGCGTTCGAGCGTAAACTGCTGCTGCCGCTGCCTGTGTGTCATTCGCTTTAAAATCTGCCGATGCCTGTGAGAGGGCGAGTAGGAGACGCGAGAGCGCAGATGGAATGTATAAGATTTGCGTTAGAGCTGCTGCTGCTGCCTTTCGACGAATCGAGATTTTGCGATTTCACGGAGATTTATTTCGCAATTGCCTTTTGTGGGTCATTTTTTGCTCTTTTGCTTTTACCGCCGTTGTTCCGAAAGACGAGCACGACCATTGAGCTGTTGTTTTTTTTATTTTAGTGTTACAGTGAAAAATTTATATAAATGTGTATAATACTTTACTAGATTATTGAAATGAACATTTAACCGTAACGTTCCGATTTTCCGTCTACTGCATAGAGCTCAGTTATCAGGATTCTCGGAAGGGAACGGCGGAAGGGTCTTCAAATAATAGACAATCACGAGACAACCCGGACTCCAGGGAAGCGAAGGCAATGATGCGGTGACGGTACTAGGACTTAAAAGTAAAAAGGACTTAAAATTATAAAGTGGAAATTCAGCTTGTCTTTTGAACAATAATTGTATTTAGACCGACAGTTCCTATTTCCATTTTGTGGTACGCATATATAGAAATTTCATAACCTACCCGAAAAGTCAGACTATTACAATACCTACATCCTTCTTAAAGCTTACCCAAAAATAGTTTAAAAATAATTAAATTGGCATTCAAATAAGTTAAAACAGATATTAGTCTTTTTACGTAACGATTGACTCTTATTTCATTAAAGTTTCTCGGATAAAGTATAGGAATAATGAAAAGATCCGATTGCCGCAATGAGCAAAATTTAATGTAAGTAGCGCAACTTATAACGTCCCGCTTAAAGTCACAAATTCTCGAAACTTCCTCGTCCCTCTCCACATCCTGCTCCTGGGCTTGCCGAGCGACGACAGGATTAATCCTGCACTCTCAACTTTCGAGATAATCTGAGGTCGTCGACCAAAATGAAGAGTTTCGCCGGAGCTGCAGAAGTGCAAGGCGCAAAAATCAATAATTTTTCTTATACTCGGAATACAGCGCGCTGAGATCCTGGAAGAACTTGTTCCGCCGAGACAACTTTATATTACGAAATAAGTAGTCCTCAAGTCAAAGAAGCTACCTTTACTCCATAAATATTTACACTTCCTCGAGCCGGACATACTCTCTCGAAGCTGTTTCCAAACTTTCAAATAATTGCCAAACTTTAACTTTTCCAGAAAAACTTCCGCGAATCGTACAAATCAATTTGTAACAATTCCCATTGTCATTGAGTCGCCGAACAATCTGGACGTTTTTCCAAAGAAAGAAAAAAAAAAGAAGAAGAGGATGCAGGAAAAAAAAAGGAATCACAGCATTTGACATTTCCATTCATAGAATCTATTTGCTCAAATCCAAATGGCTTCGATTCCTCCGGCAAAACACTGGCTATAGTCGCTATTGGCCGGATGTTTTCCTGCAAGACGCGATACGCTCGAGCTCACCGTGGCGCATTTCTAGAGTTTGTTTTTCCAAACGCTTTCTATACGTGTGTGTGTGTGTGTGTGTGTGTATGTGTCTGTGTCTGTGTACGCAGTCGAATGCTGCATATCGAGATTCGCGCCATAGCCCGAGCCTTTACGACTCGCATAAAGTACAATCTTTGCGGATTGCTCCGATATTGCCAAGCTTTCCACGTCTACGGTGCACTGCAAACATCTCTCGGCGCTTCTTAATCTCGTCATGCCGGGGCGAAATTGTTACAACACGCGGTTAGCAAACAGTGCCGGAGCAGAGCAGAGCGAGCCAGCAGCTATAGCATAAATCCTAATAAAGTCCGTTAATGTTAATGCTTCATCCGCGAAAATTTAAAGTTTGCCCCCGTCTTTATTCCGGGAAATTGCCTAGTCTAGTGCACTTTAGCTTAGTACCGACGCGCGCGGCAACTCTCATTTCGCAGCGGCAGCGACAGCACCACCAGCACCGGCTCCCCTCGCTCTTCCCCTCCCCCCCCCTTCACCCCCTCGACCTTAAGGAAATTGAGTTATCTCACAAGTAAACCGTGAAAATGATCTACGAGGAGCATTTACAAGCGGAGCGACGCCGCAGCGAGAGCGAAGTCTCTCTCTCTCTCTCCCTTGTCGTGGCATACAAAACAGTGAACTCGCGCGCGACGGCCTAAGCAAGATAAAAGACCGAGAAAGGAGAGGAAGAGAGAGAGAGAGAGAGAGACAAAGTCGAGGGTGGCAAAAAAACTTTGTCTTCCTGAGAGAGAAAGGTTAAGAGGAAGCTCTGGCTTTAATGTTGCGAGGGCGGGGTATTACCGACTAAACGAATGTTCCGCATTAATTTTATAATTTCGCCCACTATGCGAATACACGAGGAAGCTCTTCCGAAATGCGAATGTACAGCTGGGAAATATTACTGCTGCGGTCACGACTCTCGAGTCCTTGACTCCGTTATTTGTGGAGATTCGACTGTTTTCGTACTCGTGGCAGATGTTTGCGCTTGAACATTTTACAGTTGTTGGAGATGGCCACTTTCTACGATATACAAGAAATAACTACAGCAGGAATTACAACTTTTACGAGGGAAACATTCTCTCAAAGAGAGTCATTCTGGTAAATCTAATTCTCTGTTATTAATCTGTTTATAATTAAAGCGCAGATGCAAAATTACTGATCTTCATTTGCAGTCGGACAGAACTGAATTCCGAACACGATCCCCGGCATAAAAGAGCCAAGCGGTTCAAAGAGCGGAAGGCAGAAAGCTAAAAATTAAAGGGTATTTGAAAATCGAAAGAGGGTAAAAGCCCTGGCAAGGAGGAAGTAGTAGTAGAAGAAGAATAAGAAGAAGGAAGTGAGTAAGAGAGTGTGAGGGGACAGGGAGGACAAGATGATTGGCCAGTGTTGGCTTACAAGTGCGGGGCGTTAATGTCAGGCTAGGTGGGATATACTCTTACAAATTGTTCGTCGCGTCGGCCGCGTCGTCGGGGAGGCTCAGACTCGCGCGCAAGAGGGATTTGTCTCTATTAAAGGGATTGAGGTTTTGTCGTGCGCGAGTTCTACTTTCTCTGTTGCCGCTAGCTTGCGCGCACGGTAGATTTCGGATTTAAAAGAAAAAAAAGAGAAAAAAAAGAAGGGAGAAAAAGAGAGAGAGAAACAGAGAGTCATCCAGCGTCAAAGGGATTCCCGTTCTTCTTTGCGAGGGGGCAAAAAAAAAAGAAGAGCCGGAATTCGTCCTTAATTTTTTACCAAGTAATTGAGAGCGTAACGTTGAGAAACTAAATGTTTAAAAAACTAATAGGACATTTGGTTAAGCTAGTGTGCACACATTTATTTTGGTCAACGAATAGAAACTCGAAAAATCACGTATAATTCGAGGAAATGCAAGCAAATGTGTGATAATGATCGCAGTCGGGACTGCGTTGAGAAAATTTAGCGACGAATGCAAAAAATGTCCACGTGCCGCGTCAATCACGTAACATTGAAATCGAATAAGGCTTAATTGCGAGAGAAAAGAAGATTAGTCAGCTTTTCTGATCAATACCGCGGACTATAGAGAGAGAAAGAGAGAGAGAGAGAGAAAGAGAGAGCAGCGTTCAAATAAATCAAGGACTGCAGCCGCAGCGTGAATCGATTTGTTCTACATTCGTTGACAAACTGTGCTGAAAGCCAAGCACCAGCAGCAGTAGCAGCACCGGCTAGAGCAAAAGTACTATAGAATAAATACGTGTTTGTCTCGATTTGACTGCGAGAATTCGCTAACGTCGCTTTATAAGTAAACCTCCTCCCTTTTATTCTTGCGTTGAAGTATTGCCAGAGGAGGATGATCGAGGATCGATGAAAATTCGATGGCGTCTCAAATATTTGTTGGAGTAATCTCCAGTTTCCAGTTATAAGCGTGAAGACTCTCTTTCTCTCTCTATTCCTCTTGCTTGCTTGCTTCTCTCAATGAAGAAGAAATTTCCGCCTCAAGGGCAGAAAAGATGAGAGCAAAAGGCGGCGCTATATGGTATAAGAGCTCACGGATAAGGCAGGAAGGAAGGAAGGGAGTAAGAAAGAAGGGCGGGATGAGGAAAATGCGAGACAGCCGGGAAAGAAGTCTCTAGGGATATGAGCGGGGTGAGCGAGCGAGCGAGAGGGATGAAGCGCCGCGCGAGGGAGTAACTGCAAGGATTTGAGAAATTAAACTTTGGGAGGTGCGCGGGCGCGAGGCTCTTATAATACTGGCTGAAAGCCAGCCAACTTCTCGAGTTTGCTTTGATTGCAAAAAGCAGTTTTCTGGGCGCGCGTTCACCGAGTCCCGAGCCCCGCAGTTATATATCCTGCGGAGAACGATTGTCGGTGCAAATCATCCGGTTGATGATTTACCACCTGATAATAATCTTATTTTCTTAGCTCCTCGGTGTGCGCGAGTCTCGATTTTACGGCCGCGAAGACAGGTGCAGATGGGAGAGCGCACCGCTAAATGACGAGCAGTTGCTAAGAGGACATACTGGCTGAGAAGCGATAAAGTGGCTGCCGATGCTAGCGCGAGTCTTTTTTTTTTTATTGCCGCCGAGAGTGCCTTTAATACATTTAACAAGATCCTTTAAAGCTCCGACCGACTTACTTCTTCGTCTCCTGTTTTCTTTCTTCTTTCTTCTTTTTTTTTTGTTGCAAAGCTTGAACTTGTGGATTTTACGGGTCGCTGCTTTGGAATGGGATGTGAAATTTTTCTAATTTCGCGGTATTTATATACTGGACAGTTGTAAGGTCTGCTTGAAATGGTGAAATCTCGCGACTCGAAAAACGCACCTGTAATTTTATGCGGAGTAGACTTATTACAATCATTTCCGGATACTTTGTTTTTTTTTTTTCAGAATTCAACGACCTATTATGCATTATAAATGTAAAATGCTAATTTATTTTCATAACGTTAAGAGCTTTAACCCAATTTCACGCCTTCTCGGTTCACCCCGATGCTTCGCAGCAAAGCAAACAATTCGAAATAATTGGAATTTTTAACAATCGCTCGATCGCGCCAAAGCCGATTCATCGGGCATCTGGCTTTTATTCCGCTAAATTAACGATATTTATTGCTGGACCTAGCTGGTAACGGCAAAATTTCAAGCGAGCGCAGTAGCGAGAAAAAATTCTAATTATATCCGGCACGATTCTACCGACCCTCTTTTTCCCGTTTCACCCTCTTCGAGTGCAGGCAGTGGCGGTGCCTCGTTAGAAAAAAAAAATATAT
>UELV01080388.1:0-12717 GCA_900490015.1 Megastigmus stigmatizans
AAGAATATGGGTAGTGTAGATTTGCATGATCAATATTGTAGTAAAGCTCTCCCATCCATATACAATCATCTTTATCTAATGCTCTTGTGATATGTAATTATGTAAATCAAAATAAAAAAAAAAACAAAGTATAAAGGATTTTGCATTAAATGTCGCCGAACATTACTTATCTCAAGCATCCCTTGGAGACTTGAGTACTCATAACACTGAACAGAGAACATCAAAAAAATACTGTTCGGCAGATAAATGTGAGAAACGTACTTATATATTTTGTACTCAGTGTAACAAGTACTTTTGTAAACTTTGCTCAAATCATTTTCACAAAAATAATGAATAAAATAAATAGGATAATATTTACGTAAAATTAAATAACAATTTTTAAAAAACTGAACACAATAAGAGAAAAAAAAAACTAAAAAAAAATGAAAAAACAAAAAAAAATGAAAAAACAAAAAAAAAGGACTCTTTTAGCAGCGTTTACCTCCTCATGGTAAGAGTCGGGTAACGGCAACATTTTTGACGGCTAAAAACGCAATATTAACAAAATTGCTTACTTCTATCTTGGAAAATATACAAGGTAGCGAAATTTTACAAGACAAAAAACTTTTTAAATGTAAGAATATACACTTTGGCGTAAATTTTATTTTTTAATATTAATTAATAAAAAAAGTTATAGCGTTATAAACAATTAAATTGTTAATAACAAATAAGTAACAATTTTTTCCATCGGTTATCACTTGATATAAAAAGTATAGTCGGCGGAAAATGTCTTTGAACACTGTTTTTTTTTAGATTCTGAGCGCTATCTTAACCTTGCCGTAGTAAATTAGTAAAACTTGTTCTTAATTATGCTCGTTGCAATGATCAGGCATAGTTTTTTCATATAAAAAAGGTGATATTTATGTAAAATTTTGCAATTTTATAATTTTTTCCTGCATTTAGGGCGCCATTTTGTCGCCGCCATCTTGAATTTAAAAAAAATCCAACGGGATTTTAAAGAGCATATGAAAACTCTACGATTTGTAGCATTTGGGATGATTAGGCTCTGCTTTTTCATGTTCAAAATTTGACATTTTTGAAAAAAAATGATGAAAATTCTTGATTTTTTATTATAAAAATTATTATAATTTTTTACAAAAAAATGGTAGGCTAATTCTGACTACGGCATTCGAAAGAGAAGATTTCAAACCATCGAAAATGGTACTTTTCAATTTTTTTCTGGACCGATTACGTAAAAAGTTATACCGTTGAAAGTTCAGACAAAATTTTGGATATTTGGTACGAAAAGGGTTAAAACGACGCTCTGAAATGACCGACAGCATCAAGTTGAAGGAGCTATATTTTCTTATTTTTTTTGTCCAGTCGTTGCATGAACGGGTAATTCAAATCATATATTAAACAATTGACTGATATTTCTTCTTTCAAGAATAATTGTTTTCTATATACTTGTTATGTCTATAATAAGATATAATAATATTTGTACAAAACTATCGACAATCGGGTCGCTATCGAGAATCGGGTCAACTACCTTGAATATTTTTTGGTTACACTGAAGACAATGCAAGCGCCACACTCAAGTCAGGGCATTTTTTGTATCAGCATCTTTTATTGCTTTGTTTTTCATTATCACGCCGCTCGGGCTCTCATTTGCGCACAGCATTGCGGCACCTACGAGGGCGCAGGGGATAAGGCCCCCGTCGTATTACGTAGGACATTTAGCTGTTCTACGATTCATATTCAATGGCGCGCAAGGAATACTATTTTACATTATAATTAACCCGATCGACTACTACCGTATGATCAAGTACTATAGACCGAATCGACACGCGCCTCACCGACCCAACTTGCAACCTAAGTAACACTAAAGAATGTATGCGTCAGAAGACGCAGCATTTTCCTTCCCAGCTATAGTCAATTTGACGACTCTACAAAAATCGCACGAGGCGATTTTTACCACTTCCAACACCTCTAACATAGCAGACAGGAAATACAATAAAAGCAGCCTCATCGGGCCACAACAAGGAGAATGAGCCAACATCTGAACGAGGAATGACTGACCGATTGTCGCGCAATGCATTTACAATCACTCGACACATTTTTCATAAAGTGAATAAAGCCAGTTAGAAAGATCTCGAGTCTTCACGTCATTTTATTTATCCGCCCTCACGACTTCCTTTCCGTAATCTTTTCATTTCATTTATTACTAATTTTACCATTCTCTCTTTCAAAGGTTATCATAAGTGACAATATAATTAAATTTATAAAGAATTATGGAAATAAATTAATAAGTTTAATTTATCCCTTAACTGACACACGTCAAAATAATAACATAAATGACACATGGGGTATTTCAGACCCCAGTGGGCAAAAATGTTTATAACTTTTTTATTTTTTATTTTTTATTTATTAATATTTTCATTTGCAATTTTTTTTTACAAGTACCTTAAGGTCTCTACCAAAGAGTGCTTTAGTTCATAAGATCCAAAATTATTGTTTAGATATTGAAAAAAATTGAAATTTGTTTAAACACTGAAAATCTATCCCTTTTACTAAAAAATTCATAACTTTTTGAAATTTGAATATTTTCCGATGAAATTTTAATGGCTAACTCGTGAAACTATAACCTTTAGGATAAAATTAGTTTTAAATACCAATTTTTCAAAAAAGGTATTTATTTGAAAAAAAAAACTGATGAAAAAAGGATGAAATAAATGAAACAAGCATGCTGGTTATTTATGGCACCACAAAGCAAACAGTGGCGCGTAACTTTGAAAAATTTTCAGTCAAAAACACTCTGGGGTCTTTCGGACCCCCAGTGTCATTTAAGGGTTAATTTGTTTTATAAGGTTTGTAGGGGTGGTTGACGATCGAAGCCCCCCTAGTATATATGTATGAGCCATTCCACACCAACGGGAAAATCGAAAATTAAAACTATTCAAGTACAGTAATAAATTCCTACGTCATTTGAAAGACCGGAAAAAAGTACATTTTTCTTATGCAATACCTTTTTATTACTGGATAATTTTACCCATTCTTATAACCTTAACAAAAGTTAAAAAATTATTATTCCCCATTGTTGACATCAGTTGCATCAAGGACAACATTTTATATTGCATGCTGCTTATTAATTTTGAGAACTACGTTATACATGACTGTTCTATTCTTTTATTTCTGCTTACTCCTGTTTCACATGCATTATCCGCAAGAAGGAACATGTATAGAAATTCATAAATTTAATATTGATTCTATCGTTCTTTTTTTATTTCTTAATGGTGAAAGGCTAGGTGCAAAAAAATTATAAGCAAAAAATAAATGAATTTAATTTTTGCTTATAATTGCGTTATATGATGATCAACCTAGCCTTTCACCATTATAGCAATTCATGCTTTTTTCCCTCCTGTATATCCCCATGCTGCTAATCGTTTCTCCTTGTTCGTATTGAATCTTTTTTTCGTGTGAAGGCACCTAACTTTTATACTATTCAGCATGTCTGCAATTGGTTTGTGATGAGATAATATAGCTAAAATTTAGTTGGAAGAATACCAGTAATTTTTTACTTAAATAAATTTCAGCTTACTGTAAAATAGTATATATAAAATATTAGTAGTAAAAAAATACACGTACCAAATTCGTGTATAGTACAGCAAGTGCATACCTCGACTCAGTGCCTCGACGATGCAGATATATCCAATAGGTGTGAACACTGTAGTATCAGAGTACATATTTAATATCAATCCAGTGAATTGATGGACATAACTCTAGCTAAGCGTAAAAATTTAAAAAAAAACGATATGCATCGCGCATAATTCTCAAGGGTTCGACAGTCAATTTATTTTTAAATATTTGGTAGAAACACAATGATCGCGAGAAGCCGCAGGTAATCTTGAATGGGTTAAAAATTATTCTGATGGAATATTTAAATGCAAAGTTTATCGATAGTTTGAATTATTTTCATATGCCTTTAAGCAGTTTGCCGAATGCTAACAGACTGTCAGAAATTGTAAAAGGTACTTTTCCCCACTCTATGAGTACCAAGGATCGAGAGAAATTTTTCGAGTGGTACAGCGAGCAAGTAAATGATGGGTATGTGTTCAATTTTCAAGATGAGATAATTAAATACTGTAAGCAGGATGTCAAGAAATTGAGATTGGCGTGTTTAGCTTTTCGAGCAACGTTTATGAAATTCGAAGTGGATCCTTTTGACTAATGCACGACAATAGCTTCCACGTGCATGTGTGTGAATAAAAAAAAATTGATTTTAAAAAACAGATCGGTATCGTACCAGTCGGTGGTTAAAGAAGGGCTGACAATTAATCCATCAAAGCAATCCAGTGGTTGTACTGGATGGAGCAAAGAGTGCTAAATCGTAAAGTCAAACACACAGAACACTGTCGCGAAAGAAGACTTATCGAGAATATTCTCATGGACGTATTTTTCGTTCTTTAATTTCACAGCTGTTACTGGCACAGTTGTCCTCGCTGCTACAGAGTGAATCGAGATGATATCTTGATTTACGATGACTCGATGGATCATAGATATTTGTACCACTTCTGAAAAAATTATTACAAACAATTATCAGCTAATTGTGATGTAGGAATGCTCGTACAACCAAGAGTTGACACGCAACGATGAAATGAGACATTTTGTTGAAAATAATATTGATCTAGTGAACAGAAAACCCTTGGACCCCCGCGAAGCATTTTTTGGAATTCGCACAGGTAATACTGTAAATCTATACAAATGCGATGTTAATGAAAAAATTAAGTACGTCGACGTGTGCTCGCTACACCCTTACATTTGTGAGCGTGGAAGATTTCCAATCGGTCATCCACAACTGTACGTCGGTCCACAAGAATGTGAAAAAATCGTGGATAAAATTTAAAGGACCAATGACGTGTCTAGTGTTTTTGGCCTCATCATGTGTGATGTGCTATCATCCAGTCCTGCCTGTTAGAATGCATGGTAAATTGTTGTTTCCGTTGTGTCGTTCATGCTGCGAGGAAATGCTGCAAGATGATTGTCCTCGCTGCGGTGGGATATTTTCAAGTTACATTGACGAGTTTTTAAAGCAGAAAACATTTGGATCTGGCTATCCACCAGACTGTATCACGGACGAGGCTAAAGACAGGTACGAAGTCTGCTTTAATGCGGGTATGCGATCCATGGCAAAGCTATGCTCAAACTCACTGTGGGGACTGAGGGAGAGCTATCCGTACGGTTACAAGAACGAAACACTACTGTAGTCTGATTGGTTGTATTAACAGAGTGGGGGAAAACGAGCTTGTCGCACGGCGCAATTGCTAATGAGACAATTGCTCGAGGCAAGATCATACGCGTGCTGACAAAAGAGAAATATGAGCGTCCATGGGGAAATAATATCGTACGTCGAGACAATGTTTTGAGTCGGAGAGAATGAACTAGCTGCACGGCGCATGCGCTAATAGTCACGGCCGCATATCAGAAGTACTCGCTAGCGGCGATTGCGCGAATCAGCTGATTCTCGCGATCCGTGAGATGCGAATCAGAAACGCGCATCTTTTACGGTAACTGTGCTCAGAAAATCCACGATTTTTGAAGGAAGCTTACTGGAACGCCAACTCTCGACCGTTTGGCTATCTCTTACTGGATCTCAAGTAAGACCCGACAATTGTCGCTTTCGTACTTATATGTTCCCCGACGTCGAGTATAAGTACGTATACGTGGCACAAATGAAGATAAAAGGTCGCGACTCCGAGAACCATGTTCCAGTTGTGTCACTATAATGACTACGAATTGTATCATCTCGATAGACGGGAGCGAAATGGCTTGTTACGCAAAGCAGACCCGAAATTAATTCGTCATATTTGTGAATGCGCTTTTAACGTCTTACACGGTAGCGTGTCACTCACCAAAACACACAAGAGTAAATTACGCAAGCACGCCTATGTTCTACGAAATCTGGCTAATACGGGCGAAAGTTTGCATAGGAAGAAAAAGCTATATGTGCAACCTGGTGGATTCATGCCTGTTTTACTGACTCCTCTCACTGGCCCCATATTGGAATCTCTCGTGAAAAAGTAGCAGCAGCAGTACTGGATCACGCGAAAAAAATGAGTCTCTATATCGCAAATGGTCGGCTAAAGTATATACAGACATCCGACATGATAACTAGCAGGCTGGATGCAGAAATGAACGATAAATTGAACTCATCAGTCTGCAAAGACGATAGGGGGAGAAGTGGTAAAAGTATAAGTAGGTTTTTGAACGCTATCTTCACTTTGGTGGCGCTGAGGATGATTCGGCGAAAAGAAAATTTTTAGAGGACGACGAAGGCAATGTGACTCGTCCGAGCACGGATGACAGCTTTGTCCACGAGCAACGTCAACAAGAGAAGAATGAGGTAAGAACTGATGAGTATATCGTCGAAAGCGTTCCACAAAAATTTCGTGCTAATACTGCGCGACTTATGTTACACTTGCGCAGAGTCAGTAATATAGTGTGGGATCGTAACGGAATCGTGATCATAGATGGCGCCCCTGCTGAGGGTGCAAACATTATCGACTTGATGAATGCCGCTATGAGCTAAAAAAACTTCTACCCAGAGGCCATCGTCAGTTTGCGACTGCGCTCCGACAAGCGCTCATACCTCAGAAATACATTGGCAATAAACGCCTTTTGGACTGTATTAGAGGTTCGACATCATCGTCTAACATTTCGCCAGTATCTTTTTCTCACTCGCAACATACAGTTTACGGTGTCAGTAAGCGAGTTGTAGAGCATAGAAGAAAGAAAGTTACACCGACACCACAAGTTTTTCATGGCGTCGGCTGAGGAGTAAGTACAAAAAGCGAAGAAAGAAAAGGCACGAGTGTCGTAGAGGAGAAAAATAACGCTCTAGACTCTTTAATTGATTTGCTGCCGTTTGAGGTACACTTTCCCGGCTATAAATATTGTAGACCGGGCACCCATCTGGCAGAATGTGATGAGGTGGGAATCAATCCTCTGGACGATGCCTGTCGGGAGCACGATTTAGCGGACAGCGACAAGAAAAAGAATAATCGTCGAAAGGTTGATCATATACTGGCCGAGCATGCTTTTTCACGTATGCTTACTCAGGAGACACCACCCGATGAGCGAACTTTTACACTGATGACAGCTTGTTGCATGGTTAGTAAAATAACTTTTGAAAAATTCTTTTCTCGGACCAAGAAAGCAACAAAGCCGTACGATAGGACGCACAAGAAGAAGAATAAATCTCTAAAGGATAAGAAAACAAAAAATAAGTACACGGAAAAAAGACTGGGGAAACTGCCGCGCCAAGAGCGGTGTAGCAGCGCCACTAGCAGTAGTGTGCAGCGGCTACTTTGTTTCTGGGGTACTGGTTACCCCACTCATTACGGAGAGTTGAGATAATTTATTTTCTATTAATTATCTCGAAACTTTACACTCATTGAAATCGAATAAAAAATCATTTCCAGTGTAAAATTTTACGCTCTTTCAATTGGTGTAAACTATTTTGTTCTAGCCTAAGCCGTTCTCGAGATATAAGCAAATAAAACTTTGAAACTCTGTTTTTGCTTGGAACCTCTGGACCTAGGAAGCTGTAAATATGAAAATCGGTTTTCTCGACCCCGATTTACCTACTAACCAAAATGCAGTCGTTTCTATTTCATTTGTGTTTTGTATCTTGTTACTGTACTATATGTATCTTGTTTATTATACTATAGCATGGGTGAATGGTTCTCCCAGAAACAGTGAACTGCTCTCCCGTTTGAAGGGCAAGCAGCTCGCCGTACGCGTTGATTAACAGCAACACCAGTTGAGGCAACTGCTTCCCCAGTCTTTTTTCCGTGTAGAAAAAAACAACAATACTTGAGCAGTTTTATTATGGCCTCCCGCAGTCTACTGCCTGCGCCGCGCCGGTGCAGATAAGATACACGCTACACGCAAAAAATGTCATAGTGAAAATGCTGCAGAAGCACGACAAAATTTAAATTTAGGTTACGGCAGCATCAAACCGAGATAGGCTAAATACAGTGTGGGCGACTTGATGCGGATCAGTCGAGCGAGAAACGTTTTCGCGAAAGGCTACGAGGGCGATTCGGCATTGGAGTTGTTCAAAATTGCAAGAATTTCATTAATACGTCAGCGTCCGGCGTACCTTTTGAAAGACTTGGCAAACGAGGATATTGATGGTTTTTCCGACGAGGAGCTCTCGCGAGGTAAAAAAGATTTGAACAAAGCAGCGATTGAAATTGAAAAAATTTTAATAACTAGAGGTAAAGGTCGTAAAAACGATTATTTTGTTCGTTGGAAAGGGCACCCCGACAAATTTAATTCTTAGGTCAGAGTTGGTGCTTTTAAAAATTAAAAATGAGAGATCAATTTTATATCGTATTGCCTAGCAATAACAGCATGAATTATTTTGCTGAAAATACGCCCTACCACAAAGGCCATGGTGGCATTGACTCTTTCCTCGCTGGAATATTCCGTCGTATCCTTACCCGTGGAGGTAAGGCTGTTGGTAAAGAGGCTTTACGTAAAGGCATGAACGTTATGTCTGATGTTACTGCGCAGAACACACTTAGAGAATGCTGAGAGAATCATTTTGCAAACGTACGAGACAGTCTGGCGAGAGTCTCAAGAGAAAGGCCGAAGAAAAGCTGGATAAATTATTGGACAGGTCCGGTTATAAAGTGCCCTGCTATATCAAGCCGACGCAATTGGTTCAGAGCCTGAGCACAGGGAGCATCTGCTCAAGCGAGAGGAAAAAAAGAAAGCAGAATAAAACGTCTGTCAACAAGAATATAAAGACGACAATGGGTCGAGTGATAAAAGAGAAAAGGAAGAAGATAGATAGATAGATATAAATTTATTTTGTAGTAAAACAAAAAATTACAATGCTGTAGATGCATATAAAAGAAATACAATCATAGTACAATATTGCTACAAATATTCACTTTTTGCGATATCACAGTCGATTGCAGATTAAATACTGATATTGTAAGTCAGAATAAGTGATATCACAGTTACAGCTTAATAATACACTAATACAAAATAAAATTCGCAAAAATCAGTCTCATATCTTTCAGTCGAAAAGTAAAAGTAAAAGGGACAGCATAAAACCATACATGCTTACATGAAAGACCATTCATACGTACATTCAAGCCAATAAATACACGCATACAATTAAAAATGGAGTATATGGGACGCTACAAAATAAATTAACATTCAGTAACGCCCCATGTCATACGTGTATACGTCAATCTATGTTTAATAGGTGCTTCCCCACCGCTGATTTAAACCTGCCGAGCGACGAAACGTAACGTATCTCGGTAGGTAAAGAATTCCAAACATGCGTACCTTGTACCTGAAAAGAGCGCCTGCCCGTTTCGGTACGCATCCAGGGGATCGCGAGTTCTTTTGTCTCTCCCCTTACAGGGCCCCTAGCCATATATCTGGAGACACTGCAGACAGTCAGGTGTTTTCATATGCACGATTTTGTACATTAGTACAGCCATGAAATAATGTCTCCTTTAATCAGTGCGTAGCCAGCCCAGGGCAGTTCTGTGGGGAGAGACGTGATCATCCCTCCTTAAGCCCATCACGTACCTCACACATGAGTTCTGCAGAACTTGGATGCGGTTTCTCAACTTCTGAGAGGCATCCAGCAAAATAACAGAGTAGTCTCGGTGGTATACTGACGGAAAAAACGAAGACTGCACAGACTTCTGTTAAACTTTTTTGTAATCGCGTCTACGTGGGGCCTCCAAGAAAGTGTCGCGTCCAGCACAACACCCAGACTGGTAACCGTACGCGAAAACGGCACAGTAACATCGCCACTCAGGACAGAAAGAAGCAGAGGAAGATTAGTAATCAATCTACAACAGGCATTTTTAGGTAATAAGACTTTCGTACACACCCAATCGTGGGAATGCCTAAAATCTAAATTACTTCTGTTTGAAATTCCGCCTACTCAGACGCCGATTGAGGGTTCGCATTGGGTTGAGTATAACCAGTGGAATTTGTAATACCAGGAAATGGCGAGGAGTACATTGATCTTGCTCATACCATGATCAGTTTACGAGTATCTCTCAGATGTATGACTATTGAAGATGTTTTACCCGTTTTACGGACAGCCGACACAGCTGATAAAATGGAAGACACGAACAACGAGAATCTCGGTCTCGTACCTTGCCGTCTGACGTGTGCGATCAATTTTGTATAATGTTCTTGTATTACATGAGTTCAGGGTTAGGCTTCGGGAAATTTCTCTATAATTTTTACGCCGACTTGCAGAAAAACGATACGATAGCCAGGGCTCACGTTCATTACATGAATTCTGGCAGAGATTTTACCGGGAACGGCGGATGCTTCGTCAACTGTATGCAAAACTGCAGTTTCAAGATGTCATTGATACACACCTTGGATGGACACGTGCACTTATAGTGACAAGAAATTCCCAACCAATGAATTATACGGTATATAAGCTGTGTCTCTAGTGGTCTCATACACCAGTCGACCAGTAAACACGCTCCGTGAAATACTCTGAAATGATGGACAAGCATCAGCCGCTAAGTTGTAATTGGAAACGCTTACCCATACTATATAATGTATTGGTTTATTTATTATTTGAATAACTCGTGCACAAAGAGACTTGTAGCTGGTCTACAGTACACGAAGGAGTAAGTAGAAAAAGGCAAAGTAAGCTCATATCAAACGTTTATGTTTCTACAAAGCCTAGACAACTTTGGTGTATCATTTACTTATTTTTATGCTCAAAAAATGCATCTGTATATATTCTTTTTCTTTTAGATGTATTATATTTTTTAAGATATACGCTGATGCATTTAATCAATATAATTTAGTCAATTCCTTCAAAACAATCCTGGTAAAAAATGGACCAGTCGGCTTGCTCTATAAACTTGATTCTGTCCAGATACGTAAAGTAGATTCTGGGTAGAATTAAAGCATAATCTGGTCGGGATGTAGGCTCTTATGCAAAGCTTAACACGTAAAGCATTTGGTTTCCTCAAAGAGAAAGCTTTTTTGTATGGCAGCAGTATGAAACGAAAGAGATATTCTGCACGTGCATTTCGTAAACCTGTAGTCATATTTTTTACAGCTTCCGTCCGAAAGCTGGACATCAGTTCTCCCATCAGTGCTGTCGTATACTTGTATATTTTGGTTATGTGATAATATTTCAGAAACAAAAGTACGCACTTACATATACAAATCAGTATAAGTAGTATCTATTAATTGTATGCAAATACAGTGTATACGCGATAGTCTGCCGAGAAAAAGAAATATTCACACATTTATATAGCAAACTAATGTATTTCTTTCACTGTAAAGTAAGTGTAGGTAGCAGAAGACTGCCTGTACGAGTGATGAACGTGTCATACTGGCGTGCGATTGCGAGCTGCGCGAGCATAGTTAAGGCCTGTCCGTGCTGGTCGGTATGACGGGATTGTACATCAATGTTACTATCGCGTTTTTTTAACCCCAAAAGGAGGAAGGCCTATAAGGTCGGTTTTCGTCCCCCCAACAGTTTCGACAAAAAAAAATAAATTACTGAGCCGACTGAGTCGTGTAACTGGATTGTCAAAATATCACCTAGTGTTAAGTATCAGACACCTGATTAGTTACTTTGTGGACCTATGATTTAATGCATGGCTTCTTCCGAATTTTGCCTTAAGTTGACTTTCACCCTGACTAGAAGGAAAATCAATTAGTATTGTAACGTCGCAGATTTGCGCACGTTTACCGCACGAATGTAAATAGCAAAAATGCCTTAAAAGGCAATATAAGCAGTCAGAAGGGATGTCCCTCCACCTCTCGTCTCGAGCCGTTTTATGTTGACCGTTCATTTATTATTTTTATTTTTTTATTTTTATACCTACGCAAATACGCGTCGACGAGCGCCGGGACCTTCTTCCAGGGTCAAGAGTCATCAACAGAAGATCCCGCTGCAACCTCCAGGATGCGCCGCTTTGGCGCTCAGAACATCTACACGTTGCAGATGCCTAAGTTACGCATTCTTATTTTTTTATCTCTCTTTTATGCCTCTCATTAGTTTTGCCTCCATGTCATTCTAATTCTCCCATTTTAATTATTCAAAAATACTCATTTTTTTATGCCTTAAAGGCTGAGAGGGCATTTTCCTGCAGTTCATGCAAGAGAGCATTAAAGGCTCTTTAATGCCTCGCTCTTGTTGAAAATTCTACAAAAGATACTTGTAGTGCCTGTGCTTACAGCAGCAAGGGAAAAGGACATTGGAGCGAGAGAGAAGGATGCTAGACACAACAACATTCCGATGTGGTGCCGAATTAGAGCACACCAATCAGCGAGCGACGTGACAGCGGCGCGAAGAATGCCGCGGGCCTCGACGGACTCAACGACGCTTACCTCGGCGATTTCTCTCCTGGCCGCTCAACTGGACGCATCTCCAGCAAGACCACTTCCGCGCCGGGTAGTTGCGATTTTAAGATCCGCGTAAAAGTTCATTTCGCGAACAATGATAGCACCCGTGCCTTTTTATTGGCAGCGCTCGTTCGTTTGAATTTATAAATTATTAAATTATATTTTAAATATTGTAAAATAACTGCCTCGCTTTCCCAGGCTCGATGCCTGATTAAAATCGTTTCGATACGAGCAGGAGCTACATAAGGGTAGGATTTGCCTTACACGGTTTTACAGTTATTTATTTAAATTCAATTTATAATTTTGTGCCTATTG
>UELV01080393.1:0-11833 GCA_900490015.1 Megastigmus stigmatizans
GAGAGAGAGAGAGAGAGAGAGAAAGCGGTCGAATTCTAAGGGTAATAATCTGTTTGTTCCAAGGGCCGCTTCATATTCGGCATATAGACCGAAAGGCAGGTCCTTGAGGCTGTCAGATCTGCCACCGCATTACGCGTAGTGAGCCAAACTATCCGGAGGACTTTAACCAAAAATTTTTTCAGGCAGTAGACTGGTGGTCTGCTGGCTTTTGAGCTACTTTCGGGCAATTCTCCGTTTGCGGTGGAGTTTAAAAATACTTCTGAAGAAATATATCACCGAATTACGCATAGTCAGCCAAAATTTTCAGAAAAATTTAGCGAAAATGCGTTTTTATTTATTTCTCAGTTGGGCATTGCTCATCGGGATTTAAAAATGGAGAATATTTTACTGGATTCAGAAGGCGATCTAGTCGTGATTGACTTTGGGCTCAGTAAAATATTCCCAGTGAACGAGGATCACAAAAGGCAGCGCACTCATTCATTTGTAGGCACCGCAGAGACAATGGCGCTCAAAATTATTCGCAATAATGTCACTGGGCATAATATGGTACGTGGGAAGCTTTTATTTACGAGTATCAGTTAATTTGTTAGATGATTCAAAGACGTCCCTTTTCTTTAGATCAAATCTGTTTTCTAGCTTTTTTTATTCGTTCGGCTTTACTAAATTAAATACTTGCGTTTTGTAATACGGGATTTTCAGTTTGATATCGATACTTTGGCACAAAGAAAAAACAAGTTTTCTACTGTTGAGAGCTCTATGTAGATTAAAAATTCACGTGCCGCTGCTCTCCTACATTTTTGCATATTATTTAAATAGGAATTTTTCTTTTATTTTATTTTATTTATTTAAGCCAGAGTAAAATACATTACATTTCATTACATAGTAACCTCGCAGAGGTACATAACATTTCCTGTATGCAGGTCTAATACATGCAAATTTACATGAATACCTTACAAACTAAAATAGCAGATCTTTCATAGATTTAGATGTACTTAAAATTAGGAGGACTAACATAAGTCTCTTATTAACAAAAAATATAATTTGATCAATGTATAACAGTAATATGGTCTTTTATACTTATTTTATATATTATCTATCAAACTTGTGTTCCTATAGCTGGAAACTATAGAATCAAGTCTATCTTTATTTGATAATTTATATATTTTTGTTGATCCATTTTTTACACTTAGTTCTAGATTTTTTCCCTGCATTTAAGGTTTTAAAAAAACTTTTGCGTTTTACCTATGTGTGACTTGGATCGCAGCAAGAAATGTAATAAAAATACAACTGATAGATAAAGAGAAGCACGTCAATAAAAATTCTTTTATTTATATATCAACTGACGGTACTACTATTTGATATTGAGGACGAGATAACGTAATACAATCATTTGGCTTAACTAATAATGACTTTTTTTTATTTTAGTTATATCAGATATTTCAGAGGAAAGCTCATTCAATGAGGTTGACAGGACGCATTTTGATGAAATCAAAGAGTTCAGTGAAGGTGGTAAGTAGCAGTACATTTTTCATAATACATATCTCTGTCAGGAGAATACGTGAAAACGTTTTAAGGTAAATGACTCAGTTATTGGACAATGTTAGAGATTGGACAGCACCAATGTCTGGATGCATTCGACCAATCGCAACCTAGGAAAGCGTCACGACATTGGACATCCAGTAATTAGTACGTGCTCTTAAGAGTCCATTCTGTAAGTCTTTTACCTTAAACATAAAAAGTGATCACACTTATTAATGAGGTAATTGCTTTTGCAGGATATGGAAAACTATTTTTAGTTAGAAAAAATAAAGGAGATGATGCTGGGCGAGAATACGCTATGAAGGTGTTAAAAAAAGCAACCTTGCCTGCAGATATGCTGCAGTATATAGAGACTGAAAGGCGGGTGCTTGAAGCTGTACGCAGCTTCTCCTTCCTGGCTACTCTTTATTATTACTTTATCGATAACGTCAACTTTCACCTTGTGATGGGTAAGTCTCCAGAAAGCTTTCACCATATTTGCCAAGAAAAATTTTTTTCAGGTAGACTGGTGGTTTGTTAGAGTCATAGCTTTTGAGCTACTTTCAGGCCATTCTCCGTTTGCGGTGGAGACGAAAATATGCCCGACAAAATATACCACCTCATTACCTATAGCCATCCTAAATCCCGATGAATTTAGTGGGAATGCCATTTTATTTATTTCTCGATTACTAAAGAAAGCTCCGAGCAAGCGGCTGGGGTGCGGGAAAATCGGTGCAGAAGAAATCAAAGAACATATCTTCTTTCGTTCTGCACCGGCTACATTTAGTTGGGAGGCACTCGAGAGGAAAGAGCTGCCCCCACCGAATGTTTCTTAGCCATGGTAACGTAATGGAACAATACGATGCAGTTTTCATCAAAACTTATCGCATATTATTATATTAAACAGGAATATAAATATATACAACTATATACAAAATATACCGAAAATGAGTAAAAATAAAAAATTCAAAATATAATGATCTTCGTATTGGATGGAGACGTAAGGTATATATAAATTTGATAAAGTCATACCAATGGAAAGTTGAAGGGCTCCATCTGCTAATGCAGCCGGCAACTAATACATCTAACTACTACATTTTACGAAAACACATACTTGTGTTCCAAAGCCAGTTCTTACAGTATCAATGAATATATCGCCCGTCAAATATGTTTAAAGTTAAAACTGAATTTATCGATTACCACAAGCCAAGGAACTCTTGAAGGATATTCCTTTTTTTTCGTTCGATGTGAGGGCATCTTTTTTCTTACAGATATCGACCAAGATAAGAGAAACTGATAGAGTAAGCAAATTTCAAGAGAACTCATATAAGACAAGTATAAAATTTAGTTATTTTTTATTTTGTTAATTTTTATATTAAAATTAATTTTTATATTTAAAATTAATAGAGCGATAAACTCGTGCGTACCTTTAAATTTGGCTTTGGGTGAAAAAATTCTTTCTCGCTTAACATAGTATGAGTATATACATCAATTGTCAACCGAATTAATAGAGGGATGTTACCAATCTTTAAGCGGAAAATCTATCTCAAGATTATATGTAACTCTCCTTAACTCGACTACGTCAAGCGTTACATTTAAAAACTTTTCCAATTCCCTTTTGTGTCTAAGAAAGAGCTGAAGTGTCCAGTCATTAAGTCTTTTACCTTAAACATATAAAAAGTGATCATACTTATTAATGAAGCAATTGCTTTTGCAGGATACGCAAAACTGTTTATAGTCAGAAAAAACAAAGGAGAGGATGCTGGGCAAGAGTATGCAATGAAAGTAATAAAAAAAAGCAACCATGCCTGTAGCTATGCTGAAGTTTGTAGAAACTGAAAGGTAGGCGCTTGAGGCTGTACGCAGCTTCTCCTTCCTGGCTACTCTTTTTTATTTCTTTGCCGATAACTAAAATTTGTCAATTTTAACGTCGTGATGGGTAAGTCCCCTGATTATCACTCACTATTTGCCAAGATACGTTAATTTAACAAGCTAACAATTTTCTTAAATAATCATTCTGAATTTGAAATTTTTAAAAGATATTTCCATGAGCTACTGGTGTAGAGGAAGTAAGGAAACATATCTTCTTCCTTTCTGCATCGGCACCATTCTCTAATTTAGTAAACGTCATGGAACAATACGACGAGAAAGATGTCTTCTAGTCAAAACTTATTGTTTATGGTAAGTAGTATATACACTGCTCAATTATATCGGTTAAAGAGGAAGATTGACTAATTGATGAAAGTAAAAATAAAATGTAAATGTATATTGTATATAAGTAATAAAGTTTACTGTGTATTATTGTATAAATGTGATAAAGCTAATCTTGATAATATTCGTACAAATAAATTAAAAGATGACAAAACGTTACATAAAACTAACAGTTTGAAAAACAAAAATTCAAGAAATCTAGAAATAATAATAATGATCAGATGATATTAAATGCTTCGATTAATAATTTTGGTGATGTAACAGATTTTTTAGAAACGTAACTTAACGTTTAAAAAAAACGATGTTTACTTATTAATAAACTAGTTTCAACAATAAAACGAATGCTTGATTCCTTTGCCCTTAATGAATCATTTCTTAACAGTTAAGGAATGGCGACGCTGCAGTAGAACTGAGTCATGAACGTATGGCAATTGTTAAGCCGGCGAATTTGAGCCAAATGAATCTTTCTATCAGTGCACTTAACGTCTGTATTCCTCGAGACGAAGGCCCGTAGGTGTAGATACTTGGTGCAGTTGAGACGACGCGCGGACGCAATATTAAACCGAAACCAAATTAACCACCTCTCGCCTGAACAGAAGGGAGGGAGAGAGAGAGAGAGAGAGAGAAAGGGAGTAGCGCAGCACGCCAGTTGAGAGGAGGGCAGTTAATTACTTAGATAGTAATGGCAAGTGGGGGTAAAGGGGCGGAAGCCCCCGAACTTGACCGTTGCCGGAAGTAGTTAATAGCCCTGCAATAACAGCGTAGAAAATTGAAGTGATGCTGCTGCCGGCGTACCGCTGCTGGGCTTTTCTCTCTCTCTCTCTCTCTCTCTCTCTCTCTCTCTCCCTCTCTCTCTGTCTAGCACTCTGCAGGTTTGAACTTTAGGTGAAAAAGCAACACTTGTGGTGTCTTTTAATGTTGAACCGAAGATTCGTTTCGTTCGGTCAAAGGAAATCTGCGTGTTTTTCGAATTAGTGCGCAACGCGAAATCGTAGCTATGGCGCAAAAGTTCAATAGAGGAGTCTTCTATTTTTAGAAATTATCGATCGGGTCCGGGACATTCTGATTATTAGTTATTGTATACAGCGCAGTTGTATTATTATTTGAAAAATGTTCAAATATATGTTCCAATACTATTAAAATTAGGTCATATTAGAATAAATTATAAGTACGTTGCTGAAATTTTAATTTCTGTAAAGGATTCGGAACATAGCGAACGGATGCGAATCTAATTAGAGCTAGATATGCGGAACTCCAGATATGCGGAGCAAAGAATATCATTTTAATAGCATTTTCAAACATTTAGTTTTGCAGCTCAAGAGGTCGAGAGAAACTTGCTAGCAATCCGAAAGCTCATTAGAATTTTTTCCTGCACGCAAGAATAAAAGTGGCAACGTGTTCAACCTTATTTAAAGTGCAATTAGATTCGAAATCTTTTAAAATGCATTTTACACTGCGCATATCGTACAAAAATAAAACAAATAATAATTAAAATTATTTCCGACGTTGCACTCAAATATTTAATTATATAGAACGAGCGGAAAGGTCGTAGTAAACGATTCGAGCGTAAGTTGAGTCGACAGTTCATTTCTCAAATGAAGAGGGATGCTCTACTCTAGAAGCGAGAGATCTCCTCCGTCGTATAACCGCTCGCAGTTCACGGGGCAGGAGGCGAAACTTGAAAAACTTCTGATATCTCCTTTTCGAATATTTATAACGAAATTTTATAATTACGAGAAAAAAAAGTAAAGACGCGGGCTTGAGTGAGTTTCACCTTATATGAACCTTTCCGAACTTAAAAGTTAAGGACCAAAAAGAGAGAGAGAGAGAGAGAGAGATGCTGACGCTCTCCCGAGGAAATGAAATCTATTTGAGTGGACTAAGCTCGCTTCGCTCCGATTCGTTCGGTTCTCTTTGTTTTCCATTCGCCGAGGCTATTTTCTTTCTCTCATTTCGATCTGTCACAGATATATTAAAGCTGAGGAGAACGAGAGAGAGAGAGAAAGAGAGAGAGAGAGAGAGAGAGAGAGACTCACAGCAGCTACTTCTCTCTACATTCTCTCGTGTTTGACTTGTGCTCTAACTACCCGCCTCGAACCTCTCGACCTCATATTTTACTTCGGTGTACTCCCCTTACTCTCTCTCTCCCCCCCCTCTCTCTCTCTCTCTCTTTCTCTCTCTTTCGCTACTTGCGATGAGAAACTATCGGCAAGCAACAGTCACCTACCCCAAGATTTCTCTGGTCTAGTACTCCTCGTTCCTTTACTTTTACAGTACGCTTTTCTCAGTTCTCTGGTCCTCTAGTTGTCTTACCGATTTTTAAATCTCGTTTAAAAGTTTTCTCTGTTTAATACTATAAGAAGCTGCGACGCGACCGTAGATTTCGCTGTGAACGTATGTTAAGTAAGTCCAAACTAGAATAATTGTTTGTTTAGAAATAGATCAGAATTCTTTTTCATTTAAGAACATAAGTTATACAGAAATTTTGAAAAGATCGCTCATTAAAAATGGGAGCCCTTTTATGAGATTTCATTACGCAATATTGATTCGTATCGCAATTAAAGTGATCCTTATGCACTTTTTAATAACTTTTAAAGGAAGCATATTTGCTTTCGTTAATTCGAAACGAGTACGTAGTATGATTTTTAATCCAATAATTACGAATCCCCATATAATCATCTCATTAAAATGAAGCGCAAATCAGGATGTCAAAACGCCGCAGTGAAAAATTAATCGTGTTCTTCACTGGGTAATTAGATGACAGAGACAGAAACAGAATATTAGCTTACACAGATCCCTTAACACTCGTAAACTTACAATTACTCTTCGCTATTTCCAATTTCACACGCACACGCATATTCTTACATCAACGCTCCCTTACCCACCAGTTAGGCTAATATGAATTGAAACGAAGTAGAAAAAACGATAGTAAGAGAATGACGCATCGCAGTAACAGCTGCAGCACCAGTAGTCTTGTCGTCGCCCCGACGATTACGTAATTCTCGCGTCAAACTTGCCGTCGTCGCCGTCGTAGTCATCGCCTTCAGTTCCTCTCTTTCTTTCTCCTTCTCTCTCTCTCCTTCAAGTTTGGCGAAATCCTTTCCTGAAACTCCTCGGTCGAGGTACGGGGGAGGCTTGGGTCTGAATCGATTAAATGGCATTCCGAGAGTCGCGAGCGCACGACCCAGCCAACTTTTCATTTTCCGCGAGCTTCTCTCCATGAGAGTGTACGCGGGGAATCTACACCGATCCTGCATTCCACTTGAATTACGCTCCAAGTACGCGAAAGGTCGCGGGCCCGCGCACTTCTTCCCTCCAGCGACAGCAATATCAAAGTTCGAAAGGAGTGTAGAGATGGTATGGGGTATGGGTTGCGACAGAGAGGAAGACCGAGACGCTATACATATGAGGGAGAAGGACGAATTTCCGCTAGCCCGTTAGCGAGTGAATGAGGGAAACGAGGATGTACGTACATCGTTCGCCGAATGATTAATATTGCCAAAGTTTTACTGTACTCGAATGGCTTTGCTACGACTTACGCACATGAGAAAAAGAGAAATATGAGAAAAAGCGTTTACAAGCTACTACATAGCCGATTTTTAGTATATCTCTGCATATAGATATATATCGGTATATAGAGACAGAAAGTGTATTATGGCTGTAAAAAATTTTGTGAGTATTTATGAAAGTAGCAAATATGTTTATTTTTAAAGGGGGTGTTTGAAAGCATCTATAATGCATTTATTTATAATGAACCACCTCAAATGAATACACTTGAGTAGGTACCAACCTCAAAAGTATACTTACTTTTCTCGAATTTTTTTTAACTGTGCATTTTCGCAAATTGCTACGTTAAAGACCACGTAAAGCAGTACTTATAGTTAGTTTATATAAATAAATGATGAAAAAGTACATCTCGTACACAAAATCAGAATTTTTAGAAATTTGCATAAACTTCCCTGGTAGAAATGCAAATATTATAAAGGATCAGTTGAGCTTAGATAAATTTCCAGTTGAACGCTTGATGAAATATACTTTTCGCAGCACTGAATTCCATGAAAAATGTCGAGTACATAATATATACTTCTTAACATTGGTCGCTAACTAGTTTTTACACATTGGAAATGGAATAAGAGTACGAGGAGCCTTGCCTCTATTTAAATAACGGCTTACACGCATTTTCGTGTCATTGTTTCCACTTGCGATGGTAACTATGTTCCTGAAAAAAGATTTCGGTGTATATTCTTACGCTGGTTCGCAAATGCATGTGAGTGTAAAGAGCGGCTTTAAATTTCGTTTGAAACTGATGTATGGTTTAGAAAAGTGATAAAGCGCACTTCAGAAATGACTACAAACTAACCAATAACGTCATCAATTTCTTAGTTCCAGTTAATACAAATTTTGAACATTTTTCATTGAATTATTTCGATTGAAGACTCAAGTATTTTGAAAGCTACATCAATGAAATTGCCAAAGTTACTAGCTTAGAAACCAAAGTAATTTCAATTACTTTGAGTTTTGCAATTTAAAAGTTCGATTCGAATATCAATTCGATTAAAACATTTTTGTATATCTGCACCGCATTCTTTGTATTTTATGAATTATTTACAAAAAAAAAATATTTTTTGTTTCCATTTTATTTTCGGAAATACACATGAAGTACTTTCTATATCTATAAAGTCTATCGCATAAACTTCGTTTCTGAACAGTCACATAGTTCTTGTGCACGTACTATTCACAGCGTGAATGAAATCATATTGTAATTTTGCGTTCCGCATAGGTTAGTAAGCTTCGCACACGGAGGTATTCACTTAGTTTTCCCAATTTTCCAAGGTACAATTCAAGTAGCTTTTCCGTAATATTACTATATAGTAACATTAATGATTGTTTAATCTATAATAATAATTAAAACAACATATTATCTTTTTAAAAGAGTTTTTTGAATCAAATTGTTTATTATACTTATGTATAGTTTCTGCGCAAATAAATTTAATCTTTTATCACATGTATATTATATATATAAGTTGTTTGTTTACTAAATATAGCGAAAGTTTTACTAATTATTTATCTTTGAATGAAGTATATCATTTAAATTCTGTGGCCAAAACTGGTATATTTATATTTTCATTTTACCACTTCTTGTATGTTTTTCCTATTTTTTGAATATAGCTTGATTTTTTTCAGAATACACAAGAATAGGATAATCAAATATCATGCACATAGTACTTATTTTCATTTTGTGTGTCAGTGTTATTATGTCCAAATGATTTAAATTCAACAATAATTTCACAGCTATAAACTGAAATTTATTGAAGTATATATTTAAGTTATTATTCATTTATCATGTAATTACTCCATGAAATTAATAATAAATTACACTATGTAAATAAAATTATTAATCCTTTTCTATTAAAAAGGATTTAAAGAATCTAATTGAAATACAAATGCGTTTATTATTACAAATTCGATTTACCATATACCACATCAAAGTTATACAATGCGTAAGCCATCATTACATCATATCATTATCAAAGCTGAAAGGTAGTCCTTCATCAGCGCTCGATATCCATTGTTCTGAGCTATGTCAATACACGTCTTCCTACCGACAAAATCGAGTCCGCTTCAACAATTATTTTTCAGAAGTGAGAATCTCCCCTAATTACATCAACGCTGAAATGCAATGCATCGCATCATTCGGTGCGCATGAAAAACAAGATTTCGCGTCGATAACAATGGCTGACTGTGAGTTGGGTTTACAATACCTTCGCTGCAGCAAAAGAAAGACGAGAAATATTTGCTGTACAATAGCGGCTTAACATCGTTATTTATTCATTCGGCAGCATTGAGCAGTCTACTTATCACTTCTCTCTGCTGGATTAATAATATCTAAAAGCTTACTGATCCTTTGTAATTTGTTGTGGTACATACGTCAAATTGAGTAGAATGAGTAAATATTAAGCGTGCGAAGCCTTTCTCGTCAAATTGGGCACTAAATGATTTAAAACTCTTTAAGCTTCGCAAAGTTAAAGGGTTTTTATAGCTAGACGAATAGAAAAAATATTTTTAAGAGCTTCAGTTTGTATTTACTGAGGAGTGATTAATGGGCGAAATTCAATATTTTCAATATTCAAATATTTTCGAAACAGTTTAGAAAAGATAATTCTTAACTATTTTTTTACGAAACGTAGTATACCAATAGACTCGCTATTATAATAAAATATATTTTTAACGTGAATTATCGTAGAATCTTATTTTTTTTTTATATACAATCAATCTTGAAGTTTCAAAATGAAATTTTCAATAGCAAACTTTAATAATTAAAAACCGTTCCTTTCTTTATTCTCGCTCTATATCCATCGAAATAAAATTTGATTTTTTATCGCTTGGGACTGGATATAAAATATCGCTTAGGTATAAGCACGTGCGTGGATGTTTAATAAACGAGGATTCGTATATTAATAGCCGTACAGTTCTTGACCACGTACAACAACTCAAAAGCATCGGTGCTATCCGATTGTAACTTCGCGTCCCGTTCTCGTTATTAAGGACTCTTGCACACATGAGCGCACGCGGATGTGCGTACACGCGAATTTGATTTTTATCGATTTGAGCACAGCAATTCTCTGCCTGCGTCGCGGAAAAGGATGACCCATTGTGCTTGTATGTTTTTCTACGATTGATTTTAGCGCAGTTTTTATACGATCGTTATGCATAAAATTTAGTAACGATAAATCAATGAACATTTTTAAATCTACGTCCTAACGCAATCGACATTTTCTACTGAATCTAGTTATCGCGTGCTTTTTCACTCAAACTAATATCCCTCGTCAACTTACAGCAGAAGTATATCGATAAACGTGTCAATATCCTATCGATTAATGGATTTGCATTGTAAAAGTCTCGTCGAGGCTGCATTATTAAATAAATCTCTGAGAGTCGTAATCCCCAGTTGCTCTTCATAAATCACGCGCAGTGTTTTTATTTTTTAACATGTTAATATTTTCCAGGGCAGTTAACGCGCGACGTTTCTCCCCAACAAATCTCAACCTTTACCCCCTCTTGTACTTTATCCCCGCGGGCGACTCTAATCGCGCTGCCGTTATTAATTTCCATCGTGTGCTGCACTTACGCCGTGTAATTTACTCCGATTAATAAAGAGAACGCGCGGACAAAAGATAGCCCCCCCCCCCCTCCGATCCGCGATCTCGCTACTTTTCATATTTTCATTGTTTAAAATTAATATCGAAGTATCACGATTCCCGCGGCGTTGGAGCTGCGCGCAAAAAAAAACAGCAAGGAATGGCGCCCGCGAGCGTTTCCTTTCCCGGCCGCTGCATCAAAGCTGCAATAAATTACATTTTGCGATAACGTAATTACGTTTTTTTTCTCCCCCTCCGCCGCCGCCTCCACCACGCGCGTTTCTTTTTAACGCAACTCGTGAGCCCATTAGCTAGCCATAAGAGCTGGCTTTAGCCTACCTATATTCTGAAAGGCGTGTCGTGTGCCTACCTCTCGCCAAGTTATTTATTACGCGTTAAGTGCACGGATAGCCGTTCCCGCGATCTTCCCTACCTATTATATGTACCTGCTAAGCAGAATTTAGATGGCGCGGATGTATTTAAAGGCCTCGATTGCGTGGGGCTGAGAGAAAAACGTGCGAGATCCCAACGAAGGCTTGTTAAAGGTGGTATTTGTGTCTGATTTTTGACTCTGACTACGCCTCAAGAGTTGACCGATGTGCACTGCAATGTCTATGTTTTAAATCGAGTTGTGAACAAGTAGCTTAAACTCTGTAGTCAACATATTGAACTTTGATAGAGCGTTCTTATTAGTTTGGCACGCGAATAAATATAATGATATATAAAGATATTGGTTTACGTACGAATAAATATTAGGTAACATTTCAGGACGTTTTCCATTTTTTCGAATATTCGAAAGAAGATAAATGCTGTAATAAAACATCTGAGTGTGTAGCAACGGCTTTAGCATAATAGAGCGTAATAATCGAGCGGTCGGAAGCGTACGGTAAGTTGCACTTGCGATCCTTTGAACATCGTCCTAAATCAGCGCGATCAGCCGAAATGTAACACTCAACCACACACGG
>UELV01080398.1:0-13273 GCA_900490015.1 Megastigmus stigmatizans
AGGCCTTGAAAAAGATGTTGAAAATTCGGGGTCTTGGTCGTTAATGGGTTAAACACAAAGTAAGAAGCAACGAGCATGATAACAGTTTCACAAATATTGTTCATGTTATCAGTCGACATATAATCCATTACGAACATGTAATTATTACATTCTGGTAAATCTTGATTATTGATTTCTACTTCAGATGAAGCTGCATCTAAAAAATTAACAAAAAAAAGTTAAAACTAAAACATAAAAAGTTTCATGGAAAATGTCTTGGAGAGACATCACGTGAAATGACTCTGTTCAAATTATAAGTTAACCGATGACATAATGACATAATAATTATACATACCTTTAAGATTATCAATGTTTCCTTTTTCAAACTGCAGCAGCTATAACATATCGAAAAATAATGTTGTATAATATTATAGCATGTGAACAATAGTCATTTGAACCTCAAAATGGCGTCTTTGTGCGTAAATAAAGGCCTCGATACCTCCGTAGTATTTTTATAAGATCAGTGCGATTTTACAACGTCATTGTGAAATTACAGTTGGTAATATTGCTACGTTCAAAGTAGGTAATTTTAGTAACCTACTTTCAGAGTGGTAAATTTACAATCTCATAGTAATATTGCAAAAATGAGTATGCAAATTTACAAAAGTATAGTAAAATATTTATAACACTGTGATTTTTTGATTCCCTAAGTAGTAATTTTACCTTGTGAAGTGGGTAAAAATATGTTTAATTTTACTACGTTGTCTGAATTTTACAGAGGTCTTTTTTACAGTGTAATATAGTAGTCAGTGCGTATTACTATATTCGGCTCCGTGCGGGGTTTTCACATACACACATATACACTTGTCTGACATTTAGACATAGCGACCAATGCGTGTTGTTATCGTCGGAATGAAAGACTTTGGGTGGGCATAATTAACGCATAATTCGAGTCCAAAAGAACCCGTGATTACACACTTAAAGTGCACGTCACAAGGTTTCCCTCCGCAACGTCTTTGCATCGGAATAGGAGCTCATATCATTCTATTAAGAAATCTTAATCCCCCTAATTTATGGAATAGTACCAGGTTACAAATCAAAATTATACGAAATAATATTATAGAAACTACTATTCTCACAGACCCTGCAAAGGGTGAAATAGCACTAATTCTTCACATCCCAATGATCCCAACTTAGTTACCCTTCCAATTCAAAAGACTACAATTTCCTATCAAACCTTCTTTCGCTATTACAATTAACAAGTCACAGGGTCAAACGTTTAAATACGTAGAAATTGATTTACGATCAGATTGTTTTTCCCATGGTCAATTATATGTGGGCCTCTCATGGACTGGTAACTCTAAAAACCAGTTTATTTTATTACTAGAAAATAAAAAGGTAACAAAGAATGTCATGTACTCAGAAATTTTATAGATCTATGTTACGATACGCAAATTTAAAATTTAAATAATATACAATAATATTCAATAAACATTAAAACTAATATCCATATAAACTAACCCAAATTAATTAAAACTCAATAACTTTAAAACATCTAAAACCATAGCTAAAATCTAGAGACCACCCGACCAAACCAATATAAAATTCCTAAAGTATAATATAATTCTTGCATAGAATCACGCGTACGCGGCAAAGCGAACACTCAGACGTCACCCGTAGCTGAATCGAAGTAACCCGACCCTATCGTAAAATACCAAGCCGAACTCGACGAACTAAGCAGCCTACAGTCACCTTAAAACTTCACCACGGGTGCGAGAGCGAAAAAATACCGAAAGAAAATAACTGCGCAAGAAGTGCCAGGCAAGGGATTTAGGCGAGGAAAGAGCGAGGCTGAGTGGAAGAACTACTCTCATTCGAGGATGGAAAACTGTGGCCGGACTCGGTGGAGCGGGGGACAGGCCATCCCTATACTGACCCATTGAGCCGGGCTGTATTTTTCCAGTCAAGCAGTGCGGTTTTAGCCGGCCAAAGAGCCGAGCAGTTTTTGAGTCGTTTATTACAAATTTTTAGTACAAATTACGTAGTTTAGTACAAATTACAATTTTTAATCGATTATTATAAATAAAAATTAGATTTATTCGTCTTCTCAACACGAATAATTTAGTTCTCGAATTATTAAGAAAGATAAAATATTGATGATTTTACAGTGCTTTGAAAATGAGAAAAAATAAAAAAAAAACACTTTGAACGTTTGAGATTGCAGGGAAGAGCAGAATATACTTAACCTAGTGGTATAACCTCTCATTTCAAAACTCTTGAAAAACTGAACAAATCCTTTTTCAATTCGTTCAAAAAGATTAAAAATTGACATTTTGGCAAGCACTTGAAAATAGGAAAAAAACAGCTAAAAATAGATCTTTTTCTGACCTTTGAATGTGTATATCTCCGCTTCTAGGGCATATAGAGGGCTGAAATTTTGTACAGTGCGCACAGTTTTTAAAAAAAAGTATTTTTTGACCCATATATATATTTAATTAATATAAAGATTTTCTGTTGCGGAAACATAACAATCTATCAATAAACAAAACAAAACCTTTTTAAACAACTATTATATTACATCTATGTGTTATAGCGCGATCGAAGCCGCGACGGGATGCTAGTATACATATATATATACACACAATAACATGCAATTTAGTTAACACGAAACTTTTTTGTTTAATACTTCTTTTAAATGATTATTAAGATATAACTTTTAAGGCGAATAACTTCCTTGAACTTCGGTTATTCTAACATGCTTTTTATATTTGCGTCATCTAATTGCGATGACAGAGAAAAATCTTTCTAAAGATCTTCTATAACCCCATAAGAATTAATACGGACGCGAAGTTGTGCTGCAAGATAGTCGAACTTTAGTCGTTCATATATCTTTTCAGAATTAAGGTTAACCCTCCAAAGTTTTGATTGATTAAGATTCTAGGATTGTTATACTTTTGTTTTGCATTTATTTCATTGTTCTATCTAATATTTCGTTTCATGCTTAAACCATCTTAAAGATAAAGTACCATTTTACTGGTGTGAAGGAATCGGCAGTAAAAAAAGAAAGGTAGACTCTATTGACCTTTAGTGAATCAATATTCTATTAGAATTAAATTAGGAGCTGTAGCTGAAATAAGCTCCTTTAGACAGTCAATATGTTGCCAAATTCAAATTTGATAAAATACTAGTTGACGGAAGATCAATAGCTTGTCTTTCTTTCATAAGAAATTTCCTAAATAAATACTGAATTCATCACATTAACTTAAACCCCAGAAATATCTCCACCACAGAATTACCTCCACTTACCCTATCATATTATAAATTAATTTTTAGGTGAATAAATTAGTTTTAAATATTTCTCTTCGCGATCAGTAACTTCGTATTTCCTCTAGTATTTCATTTTCCATAGAAAATTAAGGGGGTGTCGAAACCAAAAATGACCGTCACCTAACCTCGTGGCATTTTTCCAAAAGTTTTAATAGATTTTACAAAATAACGTAAATTTGAAATGACATGATTATTCTTTATTTAATTATGAAGAGTTTTCCTTGAATGTAGCAAAACTGCTTATAATTTTGATATATTTTAATAATATGTGTATAAGACTGGTCACAAAACTTGTCACGTGAAATAGCGCTACAATATTTTTTCCAGAAATGTAGCCGTATTTTACAAATTAGTTCAATTGTCAAATGCAATAATAATTCTGTATCAAAATATGGAAGGTGCACTTCTCTATTTGTAAGATATACATATGAAGTCTTTCTATTGACAAAAGTTATGTGAGGTTACATGACAGTCATTACATCTCCGTCACCCCCTTAACTATGTTATTTTAGTTTTACATCAACTTACCAAATATTACTATTAAGTATAATCAGTAATATAACATAGATTAGTGAGCAGGAGCAAACGTAGTTTAAAAGAAAACACACAATTAATACAAAATATAATGTAAGTTTTGATTCACCTCGAGATCCATAGTGGCGTGCCGGTTAGCGAGTCCGTACTGAGAGTGAGGTGGCAACAGGTGCCGCGGGTGAAGCGGATGAATCTGCTGGGCCACAGTGAACTGCTGGTGGTGGAGCAATGCGGCTGGTTGGTGATCCCCACTGAGCGTGTGCCGTCTGGGCTCGTCACGTGAGCGTCCGCTTCCAATAGCACCACTGCGACCCTGGCTCCCCAAGCCTGGACTCGCACCAATGCCGATGCCGATGCCGGTGACCCCGACACGCCTGCCAGGGTGCTCGTTGGGGCTTTCACCCTCCAACTTTCCTGTACCACCTACAACAGCAAATGTACGTCGCCTTTAAAAACTGCAAGCTACACATCAACTTTAGTTAGCTTAATAGTTAATGTAACAGGCTGCTGATTAAGCATCCGCTGTTAATCATTGGCGATGTGTAAGCGGGATACGGAACACAGAAAAAGAATTGAATGAAACTTTAATCATATAGTCAACCATATGGGTGTCTTTGTCCGTATCTATTAATGTATATGCTCAAAATAAATAGAATATGAAGATGCTGAGCAGGATTAGCCACAAACAAATATAAAATAAAAATTTGTAGAGCGGACCACTAAACTGTTTTTATCGTGATTTAAAATTTTTAATTTGCACATTGAATCTGAAATATCTCTTGAAAAGATCAACTGATTTTAACTATCTCTAAGAATGTTTAAAATATCTTGAGTCATTCAATTATTATTTACAAGAAATCAACATTTTCTACGTAAAGTCTCGAACCGGATAAGCATGTAAAAGGTGCCCCAACTTGATTTTTTTCAAGTAAAGTCTATTGTTTTCGGTTTCAAAAAATATGAGGATCTTAAAATTTTCAAACCCGTAACCTCGAATTCGTTTTTTCGACATTTATCGTCTGTTTTTGGCAGTAATATTAAAATATACACTTCTATCCTATTTTTTTTTTAATCTAATGATATTCAATTTATTATAGTTGGATCTTATCGTTATATTTGTATTAGACCTTTAAATTTATCAAAATCCCCGAGAGAATTAGTAAATACTTCGTTAATTGGCGTTAAATGACAGAAATATAAAATATTCAATCTTAGGAGACGAATTACGACTCCCTATCACTTAGCATTATTAAATTACGCCATCATATATTAATGTATAATAATGACAATACATCAATTACTCACAAAAAGATGATGGGCTTACGTACTCAAAAATACAAGAAATATCGAGGAATAAAATGTAAGCAGTGTTGAGAAACACTGAAGAACATGCTCATATTCCTCAGTGTTCCTTATATTCATTAGTATAAATTAACATTAATCAGTATATCTATATGTGTGAGGTACAAATATATACTAAATAATATTAATCGACACATATTTTTTTTATTACCAAATTCTTACTTACTTTCTATTGGCGGCATCAGAATTCAATAAAAATTAGTTTTAAAATAGTTACAATTGTTTATTTAACAAAAAAACGCGAATTTTTAAAAGAAAAAAATTTTTCATTTCATATTTTCGTATCGAAACCATCGGTGGATTTCATAGAATTGTACATTTCTTGCGTCCATGGACCCTAACCTTTAAAATGTAGGGATTGGCGATTTAAAAATTCAAGATGGCGTACTCAAAATGGTGGCTAGAAACCAAAATTTTTTTGCTTATTTTTATGTATTTGTAAAAACATACTTGTGATCAATAAAAATTTATCAAAATTGGTAGAAAGAGGTTTTTTGGGTCGCTGATCACGATAATCTATGTGCCGACCATACATCCCGTGGCCATTTTAGGTCCCCGTAAGTACCCAAGGTTTTTAGACCTATATTTTTATGCTGAATCCGAATTTCGAGGCTTCCCGACCGAAAAAGTGGTAGATAAAATGTTATAAACAAATTAATTGTTTAAAAGTTTAAAATATTATATCCCCGAACCGAAAAATTGTAAAAAACTAAAGCAAGAGGTGGCGCGTACCGTTTCCCGCGCTGTATAAAGGAAAATGCATCGAAAAGCGTTTATCCGACATATCTCGAAAACCATTAAGTGTCGCTAAAGAAGTCTAAGACAAAAATGTTTCTAAATAAAAAAATACAGATTCTAAAATAAAGTGCAGCTTCCTACCATGTTTTGGTTCGGAGATATAGACTTTTAAACAATTGATTTGCTTATAACTTTTTATCTACCACGTTTTCGTCCGAGAACCCTCGAAATACGGTTTTAGCATAAAAAAATCCGTCTAAAAAACTTGGGTTCTTGCGGGGACCTAAAATGGCCACGGGATGTATGGTTGGCACCTAGACTACGAATCTGATGTCCGATTTTACAAATTCAAGATGGCGGATCCAATATGGCGGCCAAAATTTTTCAAAATCATTTAAAATTCATCAAAATTGATATGTGGGGGTTTTTCGAGTCGCTGATTACGAATCTGATATTAGTTTTCTCAAATTCAACATGGCGGATCCAATATAGCGACCAACTTTTTTCAAGATCATTTAAAATTTATAAAACTAGTATATGGGGGTTTTTTGGATCGCTCATTACGAATCTAATATTAGATTTTCCAAATTCAACATGGCGGATCCAATATGATAGCCAAACATTTTAAAAATCATTTTAGTTAATAAAAATATATACATATATGGGGTTTTTTGGTTTGATAATTTTGAATATTCTATTATAATTTACAAATTCAAGATGATTCAACTTCAAGTTGTTGATATTGGTCAAATTCTATTGGAATGTCATAAGTTCGTTTTTTAGCCGTGATATCACGTTGCCCAGCTCTTACCACGTGGAGGCAGACGAAAAAATTAAGAGCCTTTTTCTTTTCTTTTTCTTTTTTTCTCTTTTTTTTTATTTAATTTTTTTTTTTTTTTATGTTTTAAAATTTTATTTATTTTATTGACATCCTCATTATTGATACTTATTTACTTATGAAGATATAAGAAATATGCGATACAAGAGAATATATCGCAGTTTTTACACATTTTTTGTGTCTTTGTACCACAATGTGCAAAATTTTCACAGTTCCTCTTTGAAGTGACAGAAACACTTTCGTGTGATTTACTCACTTTCGCTTTTGCAAGATAGTGTTATGAAATTCCCATAGCGATTTGTTTTGAGCCAATGTTTTTATCACTTACAAGATTTTTAAGAACAGTAGCGTTTGCCATTGAAGATTGAGTAAATCTCATAAACACAAATGGCCAAGTCTATTTTTCCGCTCTTATACAGGACATCAAGTTACTGCAATGTAAGTCGTGTAAGTCAATGCCATCCACATACATATACATATTGTAGATTTTGAATGAATAAGGGAAAAGTAAACTTACTTTTTTCATTTCATCAAAAGAAAATCGTTTCACTTCAAACAAAGGGTTAACTCCTGCTGCCGTTGAAAGCACAGATACGGGTTTTGAATCCATAACCGTAATAAAATTAAGTCCACTATTATTGCATGCTTTACAGAATAAATTCCTTTCGGTACTTTTTTATGTACGGTGTCATTTACATCTTTCACTCTATTTATTCTTACTGTGCCTGCTTTCAACCACAGATTTTTCAAGTGAATCAGTAAATCAGGACTAGTGAAAAAGTTATCGAAATATAAATGATATCGGATTAATTTTCTCGGCAGAACTGATATTACAAGATATTGAATCATAGAAAATACTACACGCATTCCCAAAGCACATTTAGTTAGTTTAGCTTCTCCACCTAAAGAATAAATATTTGAACCTTTTCCACAATAAATGTCGCAATCAAATAAGTATAGTTGAGGACTAGCGATGCCCCACAACTTACAATCCTAGCGTTCGGGCTTATTCTGCATGAATTGTAATAAATCAATACGTCCATGAAATTTTACCATCATTTCATCAATAGATATTGCAGTAGAAAAATAACCTAACTGTTTTAAATTTTTCCTAAACATTTCAAGAACTTTTCGAATCCTCCAAGCTTTATCATTATCAACTCTATCTTCAGGTTTATTCAGTTTTATTTTAGACTTTACCTTCATGAATTTGTCGCGACTCATCGCTTAAGCAACGGGTTCACAAGCAAGAAGTGGATCCGTAGACCAATAGTTCGTTTGCGATTTTCTTTTATTGAAGGTTGATAAAATTAGAATTCCTAAAAAAACATCAAACTTATTTTCTGTGAGATCCTAACCGTTTAAACGTGTACTTTCTATAATGTAATTTTTTATATCCTTGGAAAAGGGAAGTTCGAATAACTCTGTGACGTGAGATTTACACGTCACAAGGCCTCAGAGCAAGGTAAGAGGGCGTCAGGGGACACGCGCACGACGGTCGTGAACACACGCATCAACAGCCGATTAATTGCTATTAGAGAGACAGAGAGAGAAATAGTAAGCCGCGCAGGTTCCGGAAGCGCGACACAGAGCAGCGCGAAACACGCGCTTAGAAGCGCGAGAGGTGGGAGAACCGCGAGGAAGCGAAGCTCCCGAAGAGAGGAAGGAGAGACACTCTCTTCAGAACCACCGGCGGAGTTAGCTGCTTGAACGGAGCCGCGAGACGTGACGCGGCCACGCCGCGAGACCGGCCATGTCCAACACAACGAAGGAGGCCGAGCCGCCAGCCGAAGGAGCTGGACACCACCTGCCTGCCTAGAGGAGAACACCTCTCAACCGGGCCGCAGAAGACCTCCACGAGCCCAGAGCGATTTAGGCAGTGGTAACTGCGGAGCGCCAGGGCGACGCCACGAGCCGCGAGAGGAGCCAAACCGACGACGCACCAGGACACCGACTCCAGGACTGCGACAGCGTACCGGTAACTCTCTCTCTCTCCCGCGCGATAGCGAAATAGAATCACGCGAGAGCCTGTTGCTCGTATCGGGAAATAAGCGTCGCCTGAGCTCTCCTATTTCGCGCGGCGACTACGCCACTGTTCATTTGACGCGACGCGCCGAACAACACAGAGTCGAAAGCCCCAGCGGGGGCAATGTAGTGTAATAATAATTAGTATTGTAATAAATGCCGCCCAGCGGTTCTAGCATTAAAATCAGTGCTTATTCTCTCTTGTGCCACCTAGCCCCAATATTAACGGACCAGCCCTCTCGCCGACTGAGTAGCTGAGCGTGAAGAGGACCGTGTCCTTTTGTGCGACGGCCGTGACTTTCAGATGAGCACCGCGGCAATAACGATGATCAGACAAAATAATAGAAGAGCCGTTCGGCTATAATAGAAATTCTCATCTATGTCACAGCCCTCGTCACAACTCTACTGAAGAAGAGTCACGAATCATTTTTTTTGTTTGATCAGAGAGCAAAATTTCATTTTCAAAGGTATTGTTACACTTGTGTTCTCCATCAAGCCACTATTCATGGTCCGATTCCAATTTTGATTGACTTTCATCGTAGTTATTTAATACATGCCGATATAACACTTTAGCCATTCCATCAGTACCATTCAAATTATGAAATTCGAGCTCGGTCTCAGGTTCAAAATCGGACTCTGTTTCAGAACTAGAATTGTCAGAATCAATTGTATCTGAGATGTATATTGCATTATACGCCCCATTTTCGCATTCTTCAATCTCAATATTATTACAAGATCGTTATGGACGTTTAGATTTTCGATGACTAGCCATTTAGAAATAATTGTAAAAAAAAAACAAAGAATTTACCTCAAACTATTTATTGAAATATTACGACAGAAATCCAACAATTTTTTTTATCTATTATCAATTACATGAAATTTTTAATAAAAAGATTTAGCAGTTACGAAAAACACAATTTTAATGAAAAATAACTATTTGTATTTTACTAAACTACTTAAATGAACTGTATTATAGTAAATATTTGAACAACTATTGATTTATCGTTGGCATGAAAATCATTTCAAATTTAAGTAATGTATCATTCTTTACAAGATAATAATCTTATATTAGCACGTAACTTAGCTCAACCAAGTTGAGATTAAAACATTTTGCATTAAATTCAAGGTCAACAACCCGGATTTTCCCGATGTATCAATTTTCGATAATTGCCAAAAATTAGACCACAGCATTTGGTAAATCAGCAAAAAGTTTTAAAATTTGATAACATGTTCGTGATCGGCGACCTAATAAAACCATAAACATCAATTTTTATGAACATAAAATGATTATCATAATTTTTGGCTACCATATTGGATTCGCCATGTTGAATTTGGAAAATCTAATATTAGATTCGTAACCAGCGACCCAAAAAACCCCCATATACTAGTTTTTAAATGTAAAATGATTACTAAGTTAGTAAATTTTAAATGATTTTGAAAAAAGTTGGTCGCTATATTGGATCCGTCATCTTGAATTTGGAAAATCTGACATCAGATTCGTGATCAGTAATCCCAAAAACCTTTTTCTACTAATTTTGGTAAATTTTTATTGATCACAAATATTTTGCTTATTTTGATGTATTTGCAAATACATTGCAAGAAATGTACAAGTCTATGAAATCCGCCGATGGTTTCGATACGAAAATATGAAATGAAAAATTTTTTTCTTTTAAAAATTCACGTTTTTTGTTAAATAAACAATTGTAATTATTTTAAAACTAATTTTTATTGAATTCTGATACCGCCAATCGAAAGTTCAGACAATTTTACGTAGGAAATGATGTATGCTGATTTTTTCACGAGCGATTTCATATTTAAATATTCAGTTGAAAAAAGTATAAAAAAATCATCTATTCAGGGCTTAATTGGTTAAGGAACAATTACAAAAGTATATTTACGTGTATAGATTTGTATGCACTTTACGTCAGGCTTAAATCAGAAGGATTTACAGAAATGTGCAGTTGAAAAAAGTATAAAAAAATCATTCAGTCAGTTCTTATTGGTTTAATTTCTCAAAACTTTTTGAATATATCGTTTCCAGGTTCCCAATTACTCTCCCTATGATAGATTCTAGATATTTTACTTTATCAGCCCCACGAATGTAGATTCTCAATGCTCTTTTAGCTATATTTCGCAATTGCATCTATACTTGTTCAAGTGTAACATCTCCTTCTAGCCACTGTAGACCGTGTATAAAATGAGAAGTATACTGGTTACTATGTTTTATTTCCTCTGTCATTTCATCAAATTTGTGTGAGGATTTAATAATCCAGTGTCCAAAAGATTTTTCTGTCGATAAATTAACTATAGCAATTTCTTTGGGGAAAAATGGTTATTCCAGTCTCTTAAGCCGTGAACATCTATTACGTAATCCATGATTGTAAAAAAGAGGCTACTCTCGCAAGTTTTTCAACGAATAATGACATCATTATAAACTCTGTAATCTCTTTTTATAAGCTTTTCCTCCCACTCTAAACTCATACGTTAAAGTCCGTTATGATTTGACAACTTGAATCGATTTCGAGAATGTTGACGTACTCGGCATAAAGTATACAGTTTATAGTTGATGTGAGAACCTGATCAAATTTCAGTTCTATACGTACACTGCTATGTTTTACGAGATGCCAGTGCATAGCCGTACATGGGATGTCAATAGACTCATTGAGAAAATGTATACCGTAGTCTAAAAATAGGGTGTGGTAAACCTCGACGAACAATGGGTTTTGACCGTCAATTTTAGGCTGAATTGGTTTACTGGATACTTACACACCATCTAAGTAAAGTGAGAGGTGATTTATGTGGTAGTGCTGAAAACTGAATGGATTATATCTGCGATTACCATTAAACGCTTTATTAAGGACAAAATTAATTATGATTCTTTTAGGTAATTGCCCAAGTATAACCTTATCCAGAGTGTCACCATGAATACCACTAAGCATAGTAAATGATTTTACCTCCACATGACTGATTGTATATTTAGCTGTAGCTTTAGTCATAGCATCATCGGTCTCGACATTTGGTAAAAGGCTATAGCCGTATAAGCGGATGAAAAGTGCCCTCTCACGGATTTCACTGAAATTTAGCGACCTTAAATGGTTTTGAAAAATATGAAAATTCTCGAAATTTCAGCTCTCTAACCTCAAAATTAAGCTCAAAAATAGCATTTTTCATTTTTTGATTTTTTGAGATATCTCCGCGGCATTTTTATCGATCGAAGCGTTGTTTTTTTGAACGAAAAGTCTTTTTAAAACGCCTGCAAGAAACTTAAAATTAATTATTTTGGTACAAAATAAGAAAAGTTATTCGAGTTTAAAAATGTCAGATTAATTTTTTTTTGGACTCCCTAGAGGACACCATTGTAGAAAAATTTTCTATTACGCCCTTTTCGAAACTCTTTCAAAGTATGCTATAGGTTATGACGCGTAATTATTTCCGCGAGCGATAATTCACGTCCTCGCGAGTATCGAGCAGACACACGCGGTTAACCCATTAGTGCCGACGCGGACATTTTTGGACACTCGATATTTCCGGGCGGATGTAAAAAAAAACGAGATAAAAACATGTTTCTATAGGTAATTTTGGCTGTTCTATCGGATCCTCAGGCCAGTTTGATCCTACCACCACTTAGAAAGGAGCATCAGCAGTTTTAAAGGGGTAGTTTTTACCCTTGAATATTGAAAGTATTTGTAGACTGTATTTGTTGCTGCAAACACGATAATCTTTATGGATATAACTGTAAAAATGATTTCTGATCAATATTTCGATGCTTCCTACTCGAAAAAACTATGTAAATTTTTTACAGGGGTGGAAAATAAGGGTTGAGGGTGCAATTTTATCAAATATCGGGAAAATATTTTTTCGCAGTCAAACAGGATACCATGGGGTTTTTGAGGGTGCTGAATTCATTTCTGAGTTCAGATTTTGTATTCCACCCTTCTACAAGGGGTTGAAAATAAGGGTTGAGGGTGTAATTTTATCAAATATCGGGAAAATATTTTTTCGCAGTCAAACAGGGTACCATGGGGTTTTTGGGGGTGCTCAATTCATTTCTGATTTCAAATTTTGTATTCCACCCTTCTACAAGAAGTAGCAAGTAAGGGTTGAGAGTGAAATTTTGTCGAATATTGAGGAAAAAATTATTTTCTTGCATAAAAACAGGGTATATTTTGCATAAAAACAGGGTATTTCAGGATTTTTTTTTCTAATAGCATACCGTCGGCATTAGCTTTACCCAATGTGCACCACGAGGAGGTTGATCGAACGCATTTAGCACATCATGAGCCCTGAGAAGGGCTGTTTATGAAGGTTTATTTGTAATTATAATTACTATTCGCTAATTTTTTTTCAATTTTCTTAGATTTTCTCATGTATATTTTCGAAGCAGTTTTTACATATATATTTTTCGCATTTATTACAGTATTTTTGTGTTCTAGTTATACAATTTTCAAAAGAGCAGATCTTTTTCTTATC
>UELV01080400.1:0-20308 GCA_900490015.1 Megastigmus stigmatizans
CATGTTTCCTTAAATTTTAGACATTTATTCCATGGGTTAATGAGGTTCCAAGTTCATTGCAGACGGGAAACGTATTGGAAATTCGATTTATAAAGAAAAAAAGGATGGAAAAATCACTTTTTTTTTGTTTGAACTAAAATTTCTTATAGTTTATAAATTTCTAGAAAAATTTAAAGGTCACCACCGGAAAGAGCGAATCTTAGCCTATAAAAATATGTATTTTCTTAAAGATTTACTAACAAATAGTGTCTTTAGCAGAATGATGAAAAAAGAGTGAAATGCATGCCATCTTGGGCGTTTACGGGTTAAAGTGTAAAAAACAATTAAAAAAAAATTCTACACTAATTAAATGCAAAACTTGTATAAAAATTTACCATTCTGACTGCCATAAATGGACAGTGGCTGAAGCTAAAACCACCAATAAAAATGGAAAATATTACTGCGAATCTTGCGTTACTACTAGTCTCAGCCAAATTAAAAATAAAAACAAAAGTAAAGAAAGTAAGGATAGTATTAATGCAAATGGTTCAGATAATAACAAAGATAATCCAGCGCTTTCTGCTACTCCTCTCAAAATTAACACACCGAATCTCTCAGATGTAAACAATAGTTGTAGCCTTATTTCTCGTGTTTTAGACAGTACTGTGTGTAACAGCAATCGTTTACTGACAAGCCTCGCGAGTGATACCGCGGTCGCCCCTCACAGTGGTACCGCTAGTAATAAATCATTAGCAGTTTCGAAACCATTTCAGTCCAACATATTTGCAGCACTATTGGACAGACTTGATCTCTTCAAGGATCCTCTTAATTTTCTACCAGATATAGAGAGTAAAATCCAACAAGTTGTCTGTTGGATGGATTGGAGTTGATTGCCCATTAATATTGATTAGACTGTAAGACCAATAGAAAAATCTTTGTCAGTTTATAGTAGAGTACAGTCGACATAAGTAATATTTCTTAATGTTTAAGTTAGTGAAGGTCTGAACAATCTTGTTGGTATTGTACAAAACCAGAACTCAATGCTGGTGGAGCTTCTGGCGAATCGGACTGCGCTGGCAGACGGAAATGCTAATTTAAAGAAAAAAATTGAAAATATAGAGAAAAATTTAAAATTAATTATTGAAAATAAATTAAACGTTTTAGAGTTAAAAATTTTGAATAAATTAACGACGCTTGATAGTAAACTAAATGACGAATTTGACGTGGTCTATAACTATTTTGACAATATTACCACTGGAGTGGCGACCGTGGTACAAACCGTTTCCGATTTAACAACTCATGACCCACTAAGACATGACAACAACAATATTATCAACGCACAGAAAAATTCTGTTAGTGACTCTCAAGGACACATAAATACCAATCACGTAATCCCGAGTTCGGTTGACTGCTCTACTTCTAACATTGCGCTCGAAGATTTTACTTTTGCGGTGTTCTGCACTGTCCTACCGACATTTACCAAAGGTAAACTACTAACAGTCACACCTCTTTATCCATTCAATCGAAGGGCTCTGGGTTGGCTGCGCACTGATACAAGGAGGCAATATTTCATGGCGGTACTTTTGTACAAATTCATGCGCATGCATTTTCCGGACTATCTACGGTGCGGTGACTCTTCTCTACATATGTACCCAGGGGTCCGACGAGGGGGTTGAAAAAAGAACTCGCGCATCCCCTGATGCGCACTGAGACTGGAAAGCGATCTTTCCAAGTTCCATGTGCGCATTTTTGGAATTCATTACCTGCTGAGGTTAGGAATGTTATTCCCTCAGTAGGTTTAAGAACGCAGTTAAGCAGTACCTCTTCGAACTCGATTAACATTTCTGTGTGTTAATTTATTATGTGCCGTCCCTTATACACCTTTCTTTTATTGGTATGAATGTATTTAAGGGATGAGTGAGAGGAGTGAATGCTACATTTGTGGTGTGAATGTGTTTAATTTTAGCTCCTTGACGGATAGATTGTGACGAGGGCTGAGACGTCAGTGGGTTTTTTTATGCGTAGCCAAGCGGCTCCTCTATTGTTCTAATTACCATTCATAATTGCCCCGATACCCACCCGCAAGTCTCGGCCGTCGCGCAAAGGACACGGTCCTCTACCGGGCTCGGCTACCGTTGGGGCAAGGTCACTGAAGAGAGTTACACAAACATATTGTATGCTAGAACCGCTGAGCGGCATTTATTACTGCAATAGCTCAATGCGTATTATACAACACAGCTCCCGCTTGAGCTAACGATCATAAGTCGGTTAACGCATCGCGGACTAAATCTATCGGCTTCGTCGCCACGCGAAGTAACGAAGGGTCAGGCGCCGCGAGCTTTATCACCGCAAGGCGCGGGCTTATTCTCGCGTGCTTCTAATTTACTACCGCGAGAGAGAGAGAGAGAGAGAGAGAGAGAGAGAGAGAGAGCGGCGTGTCGTGTCGTCTTGGACTTGAAGTCTCGGCGCATCGTCGGCGTGGCTCCTCCCGTCCCCTGCTGTGCTGCCTTCGGACTTCATCGGCCCATCGACCCTTGGTGGCCGGTCGTATGCTCGGCTCCGTGCCGCGCCGTCGGCCCGGGGTGGTCGTCCGATCTTCCTCGTAGCCTGGTAGACGGCGTCCGGCTCCGTTAGCCAGTGACTCGGCTCCTGTCTGTATGCTGGCGTGTCCGGATGACCTCTCTGAGGGCCTCGCGGCTCGCGACGTGGTCTCGCGGCTTTCGGGTGTTGTCGCGCCGTCCTCGCTGCTGTCCTCGCTGGTGGTTGAGAAGAGAGTGTTTCTCCTTTTTCTCGCGTTTCTCCCACCTGTCGCGCTTGTAAACGTGTGTTTCGCGTTGCTCCGCGTCGAGTCTCGAAGACATGCGCGGCTCGGTGTTTCTCTCTAATTGTTCCCTTTATGGGATTGTTAACGCGCTTTATCTATAACATCGTGCGCGCGTCTCCTGATGCCTCCTTACCTTATTTGGGAGTATTGTGCCGTGTCATTTCCACGTCACAAGATATTAAGACGCTTTTATATTTCAATTTATTTGCTTTGAGCAAATTGTTTTATATATACTGCACACTGTAATATTACTATTAATTATAAGATTGACTTACTGTAATAATTCTCTAGTATTTAAGACTTTGTAATATCGACTGTGATATCACAGACAAATAAGTGTGTAATATTTTATTTTATATTATCCAATTTGATTGTATAATCAATATTTTACCATTTTGTAAGCAATTTGCAAATAAATTTATATCTATTTATCTATCTCTCTCTCTGAATGCATATTCGTTGTCGACGGGTGAAGATGCAGGGTTTATTCAAAATCTAGCGAATAAACTCTCCCTTAAGATCATCCAACACGGGTCGACGCATCACACTGACTTGTCTCACAGGTGGATTGACATAGTGCTTGTAGACGATAATTACAATGTACGTGACTATGGGAACAACTTGGCACCTTTTCGCAGTAGGCACAGCATTATTGATGTCATCATCGAACTTTGTATTATTTCTCCCCCAAAAGATGTTTTCAGTTTTAGATATTATCGCAAGATAGATTATGAGGAGCTAAATGAATTGTTGTATCGCTGCGACTGGTCATCATTTGACCCAAATACTTTAGAGTCTGACTTTGACCTAAATGGAGCACTTGAATGTCTTGATTTTTTGGCAGCTATAAATGAACTTGCCTTATTAAAAATTGTGACTCCTCGAAAAGGTAAGGCACTATGGATTGGGACTGAGCTTCAACTTCTGATTAACAAACGTAACGCTACATATAAACGGTATAAACGGACTAAGAGTGCTGCGTTGTTAGATGAGTTTCTACGTCTACGCAATGAGGTCGAGGAGCGCATAGATCAAGCGCCTACCTCTTTTTTATGTAGTCATATAAACGATGCCCCCGATCAGAAAAAAGATATTTGGAAAGAAATGCGTAACCTCGACCTCTTGCCTAAGAGCAGGAAGGAGTTACATGGTTTTACCCCGAACGAGCTTAACGCCCACTTTCCGGGTGTGTCAGTCACACCTAATGAAAATATAGAGGATGTCATGGATTTAATTTTATCAGCGTCTGAAGATAGGTTTTCCTTCAAACCAATAAACTTCGCTGATGTTGTACTCGCCATTTCCTATTTTTCTTCCCAGGCGAAGGGTGTGGTGGTTAAGTCTCTGCCAGTATTAGGGAATTATATCATTCGTTTATTTAACTCTTCCTTTGCTCAGGGAGTCTTCCCGGGTGCTTGGAAGAGAGCTCAGTTGATTGCCTTGAAAAAAGTTTCAGCACTGACATCTCCATCGGATTTTCGTCCCATTGCCTGTGCCATTACTGTGCTTTCTCTCCAAGGTACTTGGAAGTAATAAATAACACAGTATCTCGCTGCAAGCGGCATTCTTGATCCTTTTCAAGCAGGGTTCAGACAGCATCACAGTACCCAGACAGCCCTGCTTAAACTTACAGATGACATATGTATAGGCATTGATAGAAGGATGATAACCTTGCTGTTGCTTTTTGACTTTAGCAAGGCATTTGACACCATCTCTCCTTCGAGACTGTTGAGCAAACTGAGCGATCTCGGGTTCTCGAGGTCCGCACTCCTGTGGATTAAATCTTATTTACAGGACCGCACACAATGTGTTTTTAGTAAAAGTAGTGGTTGTTCTTCGTGGACAGAAACCAACATGGGTGTGCCACAGGGGTCGGTCCTCGGTCTTTTGCTTTTCAGTCTCTATCAATGACCTCAAAAATCTCTTTGATCGTGGAACGGTCAAGCACATACTATATGCTGATGACCTCCAAATTTACATTCAAACACCAGCTGATAAATTCCTGGAAGGAGTAGCTCGCCTGTCTGATGCGGCACAATTGGTGTCGATGTGGGCCGAGTGCTTGTCCCTCCGTCTCAATGCTGGCAATACCAAAGCAATTTTATTTGGTTCTCGAAAATATGTCAATGATTTGGTCACGTGTGATTGCCAGACATTGACATGGGGGGTGGAGCGCTCGTGCCTTTTTCCGGCACCGTTGTTAGTCTCGGTGTGATATTAGATAACAAATTGACGTGGAAACCGCAGGTTGACTCTATAAGTAAAAAAGTCAATAAAGCCCTTTACAGCCTGCGATTTATAAGGGCATGTACCAACGAGACTCTACGCAGACGACTGATTGAAGCCTTAGTCATACCCCATCTTGACTACTGTGCTGTAGTTTGTCTTAACGCGTCCGATGAACAAAGAATACGGCTACAGAGACTGACTAATGCATGTGTGAGATATATTTATGGTGTTAGGAGGGACGAGCACATCACCCCCTACAGAAAGCAACTGGGCTGGTTGTGCGTTACAGTCGGAGGATGTATTTTGCCACCATCCTAATGTATAAAGTCCTGCGACTCAAAAAACCTGAGTACTTAGCGGCATTTTTTCATAAACACCAGTCCAGAGGCACTAGCAGGGGTGACGCACAAGAACTCTTGATACCAGGAGTGCGTACGGAGACTGGAATGAGATCCTTCCAGGTGCGGTATGCGCGCTTTTGGAACTCTCTCCCGGGCTGCCATCTTTGAGCGGTTTCAAGGCGGCGATCTATGAACATATTTTTGGTCTTGATGCTTAACCCCTCCCTCCATGAGCTACACTTGCAGCTCATTGATTGATTATATTCGGTTACACAGACTTACACGTCACACTGTTTTGGGCAGACCTTAATTTTTGTTATTAACTTATTTTGTCTGTCCCATATACCTTATTTTTAAAACTGTGAGTGTATTTATTAGCGTGAGAGTGTGTATGAATGGGATGAGTGAATGTGAATTTTACCTCATGATTGATAAATATAGACCGAATTATTTTTGTATTACGTTTATTTGTATTATTTTATTTAAGACGCTCTGTGATATTACTATTTAATGTATTGAAATGTTGAGACTGTTAATTATTAGTATTCTAAGGCTGTAATATCATGGAAAGAAAAAAAACTGATTGTAACAAAGACTAATTATTATAAAATTATGTAGTATATTGTGCCCTGAGGCTTTTAGCCGCATTCAATTTTGTAATATTTTACAAATAAACTTGTATCTTTCTATTTTTCTCTTGATTGAGATCGATTTGAGATCGAGAAGACCATCGTCTTATGTAGTTAGGCTCACCAGCAGTAAGCGCGTATCGGAGATCATTCGCGCTAAGCGTGCACTCGCCAATAACTCGGTTTTCTTAGAGTTTCCTTATTCTATATTTCTCTGTTGTTGGTTGTTGTCTGTATCGAATAGAATTACACAGATCTTCTCGTATTAAAAGAAAAGAGGGGAACATCCTTTGAGAATGCCTTGGCGCGTGGTCATCGATAAATTCACTTTCATATTGTAAAATTTTGACGAGCAATAAATTCATGATTACTACAAATTATTATTTACCTTCCTATCATCTAAATGTAAAATTAAATACTTAAAAATAAAATTGATTTTAACATTCACTTAAAATTCATTTTTAAATGTGTATTTACACACAAGTAAAACCGTAAAAAACTGCGTAAAATTCTTATAGTTAATTATGCCGTAATGGAGTCCTAAATTATAAATAACTAATTTTTCTCAATAAATAAATCCTTTTTGCCATTGCCTTTTTAGCGTCTGTCAACAGTAACTTACCCGCTGTAAGTAGACTCGATGTTCTGGATGAAGAAAATCTCCGCTAACTTGTAAAGTCAGCAAAAAGCCAACTTTACTTTAGTGTGTTAAGTTACGATCAATTTTAATCAAAGTGATATGATGGAAAATACAGAACTACGGACGCGTTGACGGCATGTAGTTCTTGTGATACGAAAAAAGTAGAAAGTACTCGCAAATGAAGACTCGCGGCAATTTAACAAATAAGCGTATATTCTGTTATTGAAATGATATCTACAGTCAGATAAAAATTCGCGATATGCGCGGTGCTCGCACGGTATTTGATCCTGCAGGTGACTCCATGCACCGCCAGTCGCAATGTCGAGAGAGAGGCAAGCCGAGTACTTACTTCGATTTCAGCTCTATCCAAGAACGCAGTGGAGTGTGCGTGGCAAGGAGGTGCGAAAATAATTACGCACTGGTCGATGACCAAAACAAATCCAATCCCTAACTATCTGCACACGAGACAATTAGTCCCGCGGATTCTCTCTCTCATTCGCTCTCCTATCCTTAGTACCTTTTTGTCTCTCTTTCTCTCTCGATTAAGCACAACTCGTCCTCGCGAGCCAAAGGTGCCGCGCATAGACGTAATACTCGCGTTATCCATATATACACGATAATTCTCGTCGCAAGTGGACGCGTGACTCACCAATCGTCACAATACATAATATTAAGTAAACTTGAAGAATATATAATACACATTAACACTCTCAAGTATATTTCATGACTGATTCTACTTATTAAATTCATATAAATCTATATTGCACAACAAAACTGTATTACAAAGGAGTAAAAAGATTAAATTTTTATACTTGTACGATATTATATAGATACAACATGACTGGTATAAGTACCCCCCCCCCTGAATAATTTCAATAGTGCAGTCAGATTTAATGTAGAAATAACAATTTAAAAAATCAAAAAATTATCTTTTCGAAAAAAAATTTTTCACAATCCGAAAAATGATTGTGACAGATATTTGTAAATTAAATCCTTTAAAAGATTTTACGCATTATTATTATTTGAAAGAAGAATTGCATATGGAAATAAATCGCAGCAAAATCTAAAAAAAAAAATTTTCTTAGTGTAATATACCACTTTAAGTACCAATAATTTGAAGCCGATTTTAAAAAAAATTTACTATGGTTTAAATTTGAGCTTTCCGCTGATATTTACTATCAATGTCGATCGCATGTTAAAATCTTAATAGAAATATCTCTATAAAAACTTAGGCTTAAATAATCGAATATGAATCTTCTTCATCAATATCGGGATCATTTACATTTTAGAATGTTACAAAATCTCATGCGTTTAACAAGGACTGTGGCTTTCCAAATACCATTAATGTGCCTAATGTTCACTTATAATATGTCAATAAATATTTTTTTCAGGAAAAGAAAATACCTTCCTCTCGATCCACACAAGCCAAAACTTGTTTTTATTGAAATGAAAATTATTTCAATCGAGAAATAGGGGTTTTCTTTTCCTGAAAAAAGTTACCTTAAGGACGAGCCATAGATTCAATTACTCTAACTTATGAATGCCAATCAATAATCTGTTAATCGTTCTTCACCATGCTCGCCACATGAGACTCGCCTAATTGCTAATCTACCCACCTAGCTAAAATCTTTGATGAATGTATTGCCAAACAAATACTGGAATATTTTGAATCTAATAGCCTTTTATTGACATTTTAGTTTGGGTTTCGAAATACACATAGTGCACAAACTAAGTACTATGCGTAGCGAGGCTTTCATTACGTCCAGAATGGACGTAAATAATTATATGTAAATATAATTAATATGGTTTCAGTTATCGTTTCAATTTGATACTTTCAGTACCACATTGTTTAGCGTAAGGCTAGGTCGAATAATTAAGTCGGAAAAATATATTTAAGTTAAACTTTATTTTAAACGAGAGATCGTATGTATTTATGATGCGTCTATTCGACTGACTTTGATTATGATCAGCTCTATTGTCTCGATCTTGATTTAATTGACTCGCGATCTCAACTACCTAATGTTTCCTTTTGGAATCGACAGAATGGTTTGCATTCTGTCTAATATTTGGGGAGATGATAAGAAGAATCAGCTGCGCTCGTAGCTGTGCTGAACGCGTGACATGTGGAATTTTTATTATACTGACCATCATAATCATTATATTACATTGTTTATATTTCGCAAGCGATTTAGAGACACCCGAAATCTGAAAACACGGCATGGCAATCTAAATTCGTAGATAATTCACGTTCCAGTATTGCCAACATTTCAACTTTTTGCCTATGAAAAAGTTGTTATTGACATCACTGCTCGACTGCCTCGACCTGCACGACTCACGAGCGATACGAGCGCTGGCTGAAGTTTCTGACAAATTATCTTATGTTATACCTATATGTACCTAATTTTTATGATCGTCAAGAGACGTCCGGAATACAGTTAATTTCAAATATATGCGTACATTGAAAAGTGGAGAAGCTTGTAAGTAGAATAAACTGTTCTAACTTAATAATAATCATGCGTGTCTTCAGTTTTCTTTTCTCCAATCTAACCTAAATCAGCTGAATTACAGATGATTCTTCAGGTAGTTGACCCGGCTGTTAATGAATATTCATATCTCAAAGCTTTGTGACGATTTGTAAATCTCATTTTTTTTCTAAATATAAAATAATGTTCATGTCTGACAATTTCTTCTCGAGCAATGTTTTACACTTTTTTTATTTTCTTGAATAAGGTTTTGGTTTTTTAACTATACCCTATTTTCCGCAGATCAAGAATAATTTTTAAAAAATATAGAAGATGAAATATTATTCGAGAAAAAATTTGTCAGACATAAAAAAAAATTATATTTAGAAGATAAAAAATTATTGCATTTGATTCAAAAGAACAAACACAAATTTTACAATTGAGCAATATTTTTGAATTGTTAATTCAATGCGAATTTTGCAGCAGTAAACCTTTGGGGCGTTTTATTATCGTGAGCCCACTTGCCTCTCACTGATAGTCGATTTTTTTAGTGTTTTTCTTTGAAACAATTATTGCGAAATCTCAAATTACATTCTTTGCAAAAAATTCTTGTTCTTATTGGACAATTTCAATTTTGGTGTATCGACGTGAGGTGTGGTTTTGGTTGTCCTTCCTGACCTCTTTTCATGTAGTATTTAGCAATATAAATTGTAAATTCTTTTTTTCAATTTTTTCCTTTCCATCCTTCGCAGCATTGAACATTATGAGTGAATTGTTTATAGATGCCTGCATAAGCCATCATGAAGAATCATACCGTAATAATAGAGTTACACCTGCAGCAGTTGAAGTTATCGAAACTGTTTTTGAGTTCATGATGGTTAGGTAATATATGTCACTGTTTTGATCATATATTACAAGATACGTACCTCTTAGGGACTTACACATCTCAAACGTAATTCTGTAAATGTAGAATTAAATCCATACTGGTAAAATAATTGTCAAAATAAAGATGAAATTGAGGTATCTTTCTAATGGCGTCATTTTGAAAAATGGTTGTCATAAATTCAATACTATGCGAGAACCTAAGGCGCATTTTACTAATTTTTCTCCAACCTTTGAATTTTTTCCACAATATAAATCGAGATTTAGTGAATAGCCATCGTAAGAATATAAGCCTTAAAATTTCAAGCCAAATCGTATTGGTTTCCCTCGGATAAACTGTTTCAAACTACTCTTGCATATGATTTGGACATCATTTCAGCTATTGAAAGAGCAGTTTTCTTCAGAATCTTGCTTTGTAAAAAAGTTAATAATGCTCGAACCCGCTATCCTTTATTATTAGGGTCTTGATCTTTAGTTTTTGAATATTTCAATTATGAATTGATTTCTTTGAACTTTCTGCGAGACATTGCAGAAGAAATTATTTCTCAAGATAAAAATAGGACGGCTGGCCAATAGTCTCTCTAACATTTTCTTTTATTGAACGAAGTCAGAATGATTATTCCTACAAAAGCATTCAAGTCTTGCAATTTTAAATCAAACCTATCTTCTTTACATGTGTCAATAATGTATTATTTTATTTCAATAGAAAAAAATGTTTGAATAGTTTTACAGGCTCACTCTCCCGGATATTCATTTTCATAGACTCTAGCAAGAAAACTTTATCTTCTCTTTTTAACTTTCTCGAGTTATGTTGGTTTTCAGTGTAATTTTGGAAATCTTTACACCCTGTTCCAAATCTACATCAGAATCAGAATCATTAGAATCCGAGTCATCAGAACCAGAATTACCTGAATTTGGCAACATAACATTTTCATCCAAATCATCTTCTGATGAATCTATTTCATACTCTATATAAAATGAACCACAAGGTTTTGATCGTTTTCTTGACATTAAATTGAAAGTAAATAACTTTCGTCAAGAAATTTGTAGCTGAAATGCAAAGACCCTAGATAATCTCGATTTAATAAACCTAAGTCTAATTTGGTAATATCATCAAAACGTTATAAAATATAAAGTATTTAAATTGATCTGAGGTCTAATCTATATAAAATAAAAGCGCCTATCAGTTTTTATGTAGTTTTGTAATTATTTACAAGAATCTAGAATCTGGAAACTCACGTGGAATTCGTATGAATTCTATGTGGATTCCAAACTGTAAATTGGGACAGATTAACATCTAGATCCATCTGAATGCCGTATGGATTCCGTTAAGAAATCCGCGAGAAATCCTTATAGAATCTATATAGATTCCATATAGTTTCCATGTATATTCAACTGGGATAAAAGATGTTATTAACTTATGTTTGATATAAAATATAGAACTCAACTAAAAATATCTAATTTTTGCTCCTCTAAATTACTAAAGTAAATTCATAAATTGAAATTAAAATAAATGTACTCAACACATATAAAATAATATACATAATATCTAAGAAAAAGAAAAGTAAGAACAATATGCGTTATTTTGAGCATTCTTTTACTTTATCATGACGTGATGTCTTCGTTGTTTTATCATCATTCTGTCTCTCTACCTTGACATATCACTCTCCACTATATAGGCATCCACTCTTACCGTGATACGTCACCGATTATGACATTGCATCATGAGTCACTATTCGAACCCTATTAATTTCACGTAATGAGTTTGATCAAAATAAAAGAGAAATGTATTTAAATAAATTTATATTTTGAAAGAAATTCTAAATAGATTACCGAACGATAATCCAAACTTGCGAGTTAAGACATAAATAAATAATCATTTGTTTAAAACGAACCGACGCTATCCCATTTTTTCTAAAACAAAATCCGGTTTTAACACTGTAAATACTATCACGAGCCAAATTCTTGATAAGTTAAGGGTACTTAACATGATTTCTCAATGTGCAGAAATAAATGATTATATCTGATATTCCTTTCATTAGCCAAATGTATTAAGGGTACTTTGTACTGATTTGCTTTATCGACTAGTAAGAAAAAACTTTTACTTACTATTTTTCTTTTGCAGTGCACAGAATAAGCTGAAAATTTGTCAGTACACTTAAGATAGTAGAAGTAATACAGCTTTGTTTATGAAATGTCAAAATATTAAAAATTGAACTCAATCTATATATAGTTATATAAAATACAGACTTTTATGAAAAAAAAGTTTTTCTAATTTTTTTTATATTGTTGGACTTTTTTTTGTATTTTCTATCTGAAATCATACTTCTTTGCCTCAAACATATTCTTCGACGCCTCTTCGTGATAAAGATAATCAGAAAATAAAAACAAATAAAAAAACAGAAAAAAAAAAAATACTCATAAGTCCACTAAAAAGCATCACACAAAAACTGGCTGAACACCTTTTTAAACAGGAAGGCCATATATTTTAAGCCCCGTTAATTATTTTATTTTACACTAATTATTTTTAAATCTCTTATGTTTCAAACTCTTAAATTTAGTAAATTTTGGTTTAGGATATGACACAAGTGAAAGATAGGTAGAGTATGTCTGGTCTTCTAAACAAAATTTCATATACAAATATTAGTATTTTTGTAATAAGTTTTAAAAATTAAATCGATATTTATAAGTATGTGGATTTATAAGCGTTATAGTCACTCGTTTTAAATCAATATTTATCTATCTGTCTGCCTCCGGCATTCATTGCTGCTTTCTTGTTGATTTTTGTGTTGTTTTTCATGGTCTACTCTGCTCTTTCTCGTTCTGCTTTTTGATTGCTCGTAATTCAGGCTTCCGTCATGGTATCATAGAGATCCTCATTTGTGTATATTATGTAGTGTAGTGGCCTACCAGTTACAGTGAATTAGCATAAAAAAATGAATACGTGGGTTGAATTTTCTAATGCTCACGTTTATTTTTTTACATGCTTTTTGTTTTTATTTTCCTCACACTAAAATTTTAAATGAGTACACCTTAGATTAGTCACCGGGGGCGCGTTCAGATATCCGAATCCTTTCTTCAGATCGTTATTTTATCTTATTTAGGTATCTATATAGATATCTCTATTATGGTGTTTATATGTGATATCACTCTCGCAAAATTGTTGTGCAGTATTTAATGTACTACCTTTTCTTTTTTGTAATATTTTGCTAACAAATAAATTAGCATCTATCTATCTAATCTTGGTGCTGAACGGATACCCCTTGTTAAGCTAAGCTAGTGTTTAGTTCACTTAACTTTTCTTGTTAGCCTTAAAATGGAAAGAGTAAATGAAAAAACTACTTATTTATTGATATCAGACAATTTTATGACTTGACATAATCCTACACAAATCAAGTAATTAAAATATTGTTTCATGAATGAATTTAACACAAATAAACGCTGTAGATAATATAGGAAATTATAAAAGAAGAAATTGTCATAATTAGTTAACTTATTGTAATAATTATTAAAATCAATTGATTTCAGAAAGTAATTTTAAATTATTTTTCCTCGCACCATTCATTCTCTTTACGCACTTGTTCTTCCTCAGAAGCCGTAAAATCATTTTTAATATTGAATGTTTTTCGAATTTCTTCAGGAGTTTTTCCTTTGATCATATTAGCAACAGTTTTGCAAGTAACGTCTAAAAGTCCTTTAATATCCAAATAATTTGCTGCTAAAATTAGTTCAAACAATGTTCCTTGGTCGACCTAAAATAAAAACATATTTTTGATTATCAAGAAACCTTTTCCATTTTTGCATTGAAAAATATATGTGTATATTATGTAAATCAGTATTATATAATATGTAATAACAAACTGAATCGGTTAAAAATTAAACTAAGTGGAATTTTTTTTTTCCAATGAAGTTAAATAGCGATTTCTTGGAAATCCATCGGCGAATCTAAAAAAACTCAACGCAAATTGAAAGGAGAGATCATAAGCTATATTTTTATGGAATCAATCATTTTTTTCTGTAATTTTTTAAACCGTTTTTTAAAGATCAAAACTTTTGTATTTTTTATGAAATTTCAATTTTCAGTCTATCATTAATAACTTTGTAAAAAATCTACGAATATGAATACAACTAACGCGATTGTACAAATAGGCAAATTTGCTAAAAGATTTGTGTAAAACTTTATTTGTATCCGTTCTTTATGAAAAAATATGCTTTTCTGGTTTTGTATGTATATTTTCTCACTCTGTCCCACTTGAATTCGTACTTATTGATTGTATATAGCTTATATTTATAATTATTTACGTCAGCTGCACACGATTATTAAGAACGGACAAAAATCAAGTGACACAGAGTGGGAAAATATACATATGAAACCAGAAAAGCGTATTTTTTGCAAAGGTCACATTCAAGCGCTTATAACTTTTTAAACCGTTTTTTAAAGATCAACACTTTGACTAAAAATCGAAATTTCATAAAAAATACAAAAGTTTTGATCTTTAAAAAACGGTTAAAAAAGTTGAATAAAAAAATGGTTGATTCCATAAAAAGATAGCTTCTGATCTCACCTTTCAAATCCCGTTGAGTTTTTTTCAGATTCGCCGACGGGTTTTCAATATATCACTATTTAAAGCTGCACTTCTTTAGAAATAGTACTTTTCATACTACTCGCTTTACTCGGGCAAAAAACGTCCCATGCACTAAAAAGCAAACATACCACCAGTGTCGAACAATATTTTATACCACTAGAGCCTAAAAATCATGTCAAACTAGCGATTCTTAGGTTAGACTGGTATAATAAAATTTTACGAACTTACGTAGCGGTTCTGTATACAGGGGGCTCAAAATAAAATAATACTTTACGGCATCGAATGGATCGGAAAATTCTACGAAGAAAATTGTTATAAAAATTTTCGATTCGATCAGTAATCATTGAGTAAACATACATATCAAGGCAGCTAAAAATATAATTTTATGTAGATCAAAATTTCCTGATCAAAATGAATTTTCATTTAATGCAAGACATTTTTTTCCCGGTATACCCCCTGTATCTCTAAAACGGATCACTTGCGAACCACGGACCGTTCGGACTTTTGATCGGAATGTCGAATACGGCAAGTTACTAAATTTTTAAGCCAAATCGACTGTTCTCTCATTTCCAGAAGAAACTTACGGGGTCCTTTCAGCCCTAAGGTACACATGATGCAGGTGTTTTTTAAGCATTTTAAAAAAAATTTCGCCCGAAAAGTATAACTCGCGCAATTACAAATCTGTTATATCGTAGGGACTGTACAGTTAAAAAGAAACGGTAACAAATATAAGGAACAGATATAAGAATAACATTGGTTATTATATCAATATATATGAGAATACAAAATTTGTTCCTTACATTTTTTCTTTGTATATATCGGACGTTAAAGGGAAGTAGGACATGCTCTACGGCATTGGATAGAGCAGAAAATTCTAAGAAAAAAAACCTATTGCAACTTTTGATCCGATCAATATTCATTGAGTAATCATCGATTGAAAATTAGCCGAGCGGGCCTATCAGGAGAGAGCTAAAGCAGAGATACTCGGCGTGCCGCCTCACTCCACCCGCCTGGGGAATTTAGCCTTCCTCCTCCACTATGCTTGAGCTTTTGCGCCTCACGAACTGCTTTGACTGTTGCTGTTGAAACTTGCAGTGTGCTGTTTGTCAGCATTTCTGGCTTAGTCTCTTTTTTTTGCTGTGGCAGCTCAGTTGCTGCCACTTAAACATTCGGGATAAGCTTTACTGCTTTCCTTCCTTGCGAATTATATGCTGCCCCTGGCATCACCGCTTTACTTGGAGAGAGTGGTATTACCTTTCTCCCTCTCCAACACGTATTCGGCCTCTGCACACCGGTCCATGAGGTCGTCGATTGCGTCGCATTCTTCTCTGTGCATCAATTTTTTAAGAGGAGGTAGCAAGTTTAAGTCAATCTTGTCTATTTCCTCTTTTCGAGACATCCGCGGTCTGACATCTCGCAACATGCATTCCATACATGTTACGAATCGACTACTTGATTCCTCCTCTTATTGGAATCGCTTTCTGATGTTCTCCCTTAGGCGTTCCTGTTCGTTATGTACGAAGTTGAGTCTTTATCGTATCGTGTACTACATACAAGCGATATCAATTTATACACATGGGAGAGACATCAACATGTCTCCCTCCGTGAACTTCGCTGCACACGCATTCTCATCGAATCTTAAGAAAGATTCGACGTCTTCGCCCTGCGCCGCCGAGAATTTTAAATTCCATCGGCTTGCAATATGGCTGGGGTCAACATGATCTCCGCAACGTCGGCTGAACTCCGTTTGATGCATATGCTCTCGTGAGTGCCATCTGAGTGAGTGCCCTCTTTCCTTTGTCGTTTGCTGGGGAGAGACACCTTTTGCACTTGAATAAATTCTTCCCTTATGCTACTGTCCTGGGAGTAAGCAAGGGTAAATGTGTCTCGGAAGTTCACCCTTCCTTTCTCTTGCGCTTAGATTGAAAAGTGGTTCTGGTTCCTCCTTGCACCAACTGCTTCATTCCTCTCATTCCATGTGTAAAGCCTCGTGCTTGAATTGGTCCTTTCAATTCTCATTTTTCGAGACATCTAATCCAGTGTGGCATTTAATGCATTTATCGCATTGCCTTGCTTGATCGGCGACTGTGTCAAACTTACGTGTCTTTCGTCGGAGGCTTTTACAATATCTTGCATCGTAGCTAATAATAATGCTCCGAATTTGTCTGTTTCCGACTGTTTTTCCGTGGGTTATTCATTTGAACTACCTCCACTATCTCTCCGTTGACTGTGCAGGTCGATCATCTGCACCTCTCCGATTTTTTCTGATTCAGTGTCGTCATCCTTTTCTTCATGATCTGGATCCGACTCTGTCACTGTGCCTCCGTGGTACATTGTCAGAGTATAAATTAGCCTGTTCTCGTAATTCTCGTCTTGGACCGTTGTAGCAGTATGCACCAGACACGCTTCTTTTATGTATGACCTCCCAGTCGCTTCTCTTTTGGCGCACGTCTCTGCTTCATCAGAGGCGTTAGTCTCTTCAAAATCGGCCACAATATAATTACTCTGCAGCCAATTATATGCTCGCTGCAGCGCAGTGAATCGCGTTCCACCTTTTCGAATTCCTAACGTATTGAGCGTCTCGCTCAATTCTTCCGCTGTTAACGTCCACAGCCAGTTTTGTCTTCTTCTGAGGGCATTTTCTCCGTTTCACGATGGTCCGCCATCTTCACCTGATTGTGATAGGTCTACCCTCTGCCCCAAATCGCGAAATGAGGGCGGCCCTAACGACTGGCTACGCTGCTAATTCTAACAGTGTAGTGTGAGAGAGACCGGGGTTAAAGGACGCTTCGGAGTTCTTTACGGCTGCCTACACTTTATAGCACAGCCGCGCACTCGTTGCGTAAAACTTTCGTGTAAATCTCGTTTTACTGTTTAAAGAAAAATTCTTCAATTCTCAAGGAGAATTGGACCATATAATTTTACTAGAAAAAAAAAAAAAAACGATTGTAAGGAAATTCGGCCTAGAATTTCCTCTGCGTGCTTTAAACGTGTTAGTAATTGCAAATTATATTTACATATACTTGTTCACTACGCTGTCAGCTGTAGGTCCACGCCTGAAAAAGTGCACTTGAATAAAAAAAACAATTCAAAAAATTTTTATACCACAAAAAAAAATTTAATTCTGAGAAAAAAAAACAATTTTGGCGAAAAAATAATTTCGACAAAAAAAAATTTGGACCAAAATAATTTTAACGAAAAATAATTTTGATAAAAACTAATTTTGGTGAAAAAATAATTACGACAAAAAGAATTTAGACCAAAATAATTTTAACAAAAAATAATTTTGACGAAAAATAGTTTGGATAAAAAATAATTTGGACAAAAAAAACTAAAAAAAACTGCATTTTACGCACTTTTCCAGTATGCTCCCTTTTTTCCTTCGGGAACACTCGCCGCAATCCGCAGCTCTCTCTCTCTTTCACCGAGCTACAGTGAGGGGAAATTCGCCTTTTCCCCTTCCCTTCGGTGCACCTCACTATTATCGTGTCCTCGTCTAATCCACACGTACAGGGCGCCAGTTGTAATGGGGTTATTTACGGAATAAACCGACGTACTCTCCGCTTGGAGATGTATCTCGTACTCTGCGATTACTTACCCCGGGGCGTATCGACTACGCCCGACGGTAGCTCGCCGCACCACGAGTTCCTGTATATAGAATGTATCCGTTTATAGAAAGTAACGATTTCTAATGGAAATTTACATATAATCAAGCAAAAAACAAAAAGAAAAACAACGTTAAATAATTGAAATTTTATATAACAATAGCTAATTACACAGCCCCACAAAAAAAAATTCTGTGCACGAGACCAGACGATCATATCTACATATTTTTGGGGTCATTGAGTTCGAATCCGTGGTCTGTTTTTCTACATCAGGTCAGGGTCAAGGTCATTTCAAGGTCAAATTAAGATTATTCAACGAATGTGGACCAAGATACCGTTTCTGTATGTTTTTGGGGTCGCCAAGTCCGAATCCGAAGTCTATTTGTCTCCATCAGGTCAGGGTCAAGGTCATTTCAAGGTTAAATCGGGGAAAAAACCTGTGAACAGACAGAACTACCACATCCGTACGTTTCTGAGGTCGCTGAGTTCGATTCTGGGGTACGTTTTCATGTGGTCAAGGTCATTTAGAAACCAAATTGAGGAAAGACCTGTAAACACGGTGACAGCCATTTTAACTATATGTATCTTCGATACAGCAAATATCAAGAACCTTCATTTATCCATGGTTTTTTATGGTATCTTACATTTTTATTTTTAATTGATCGTACAAGTGGGTTTCTTTTACACTTGACTCGTTTTTCATCTTCTTTCTCTTCAATCACCAGCAGTAATCAGTCATCATGTTCACATCCCATCGTCCTTGAAATCTTTTCTTCATTTTCTTGATATGTTGGTGGAACCTCTCTCCCTGCTCCTCACTAAAATCCCCTAGATTCTCGGAAAGTAATCTATATATGAATGGAAATAGTGTAATTTTAAATTCATCAAACATCATAGTTCCCTATAGTTTTGCAGCATTCGATTCACAATTTTCTTGACCTCTACGCTTTTATGATTCTCAAGAAAATTTTGTACAACTTCTTTAAAACTGACCCATGCTGTTCTTTCTTTGTCAGTTTTTACGAAAATGAACTTATTATCTTTTAACAATTAACGTAGTTGCGGTCGATCAAAGATACCTTCATTAATTTTTGCATTACTGAGTTTAGGGAATTTTTTCTTCAGATATTTAAAGCACTGTGAATGAATACTTGAAGCAATACCTTACTGCGATCAACTAGTGGTTCGCGTACAATATTAGCAGAACCTGTCTCAGCAGAGCTTCTGTTTGACCATGTTTTCGTTATATAGTGCTTCTTGCGACCTCTACTGTCCCATAAACACAAAAAACAAGGATATTTCGTATTTCCAGATTGCTGTCCTAACAGTATAGTTAAAATCTCCGCAAATAAGCCAGTTAAGCTCAGAATATTTTATTGTCTCTAATATGAATTTCATCGTACTATATTTTTCTTTTAGTGCGGTTCTATGAGCTATGGGAATTGAAGCAATACACCAATGAAAGTTCCTGTATCATTGTAAAATATTTTCTGAAGTTTCTCTCCCGGTTTCGGCAATATGATATTCTTGTGTTTTTTGAGAGCCACTTGTTACCTTTCATGTATGAAGCTAGATATTCCGCTTTATCTTTTAGTAAATCCAGGTTCCTTACAAGATCATTCATTTCTTTTTGATCTATGATTTTGGGAGTTTTATCTTGAGCATTAGTAACATAGCATTCACTATTTGCACTCATATTTCCATCATCTGAAGTATATTCATCTCCATCTTTATATTCTCACCTTCTTCAGCGTCACTAATATCGTATTCATCATTGATTGACATACTTTCTATCGAATCTATAGAGCTGGCAATTTCGTCGTCAATATCAATATTTGTCTCTACTGGTTCTTACACGCTCACGCCCCTCTGCAAGGTAGCGCGCTATCGCTGGCTTCGTTACCATGACGGACTGAAAAGCAAATCATTCTATTAGGTGTACAACTTTGCTTCCGCCGTTTTTCGATAGATGGCTGCAGCGGTAAGTGCCGGTTGAAATAGGCAGGTCAAAAATTTCATACAGTAAGCTTGGACATCTGTCAACATAACGATAGCAGCACATAAGTGAATTTGTGTTTGCATCAAAAGTGTATTCTCGATCGAAGATGTCAGTTTTCGAGCCAAATTCTCG
>UELV01080434.1:0-11258 GCA_900490015.1 Megastigmus stigmatizans
ATATATACATTAACATAAGAAGTTTAAATACAAATTTTACAAAACTCGAAATACTTATTGAGAGCTTGAAAATCAAACCTATAGTAATAATTTGCTCAGAAACCTGGAATCTGGAATATTTTCAGTATTTCAAATTGAAGGGGTATAAAAGTTATTATAATAATAGTCTCTTAAATAAGTCTGATGGAGTAGTTACTTATGTAAAAGAAAAGGTTTTTGATACTGCGAACATTATAAAAATTGGTAGGCTAAGTATACTTAATACTAAACTAAAAATAAGTAATAATGAAAATCTCGAAAGATCTGCCATATATAGATCACAAGATTTACCTAAGCCGGAATTTGTAATGAATATAGAAACTTTTTTAAAAAGTAAAAAAAATGTTAAAAATCACTGTGACGTAAGGGATTTTAATATTGATCTACTAGATCTTAATAATCTTAGTTTGGAATACTTAAATAATTTTCTGGAGAAAGGATATACACCAGGTTTTTCTAATATAACTAGGTGAACTAATTGTAATAATGATGGAACTTGTATAGACAATTTCTTTATCAAAACAAACGCAATTAACTTTAGACCTTACAAACTATTACAATCAATTACCGACCATTATCCATTACTAGTATAGTTTGACAACACAGTTAAACAAGATGCAAATAACAAAAACTTTAACTTTGTAAATTTAAAAAAATTAAAAATCATTTTAAGTACAAGAAACTGGAATTTACTAAAAATGGAAAAAGATGCAAACAGGGGTATTGAAACTCTCATAAATGAACTGCAGATTTGTAATAATATGGCGCAAAGTACATATAAAAAGAAAATTAATGCGCATTTCAAACCTAGGAAATCCTTGATAACAAAAGGTATTATGATTTCATGTAAAACAAAAGAAACTCTATATAAATTATGGAGACAAAATAAAGACAACGATTCACTCGAAGTAGAATACAAAAATTACTTGAAAATATTAGATAAGGTAATCAATGATGCTAAAATGAAATTTGAAGCCACAGAAGTAGATTTGCGTAGCAAAAATCCAAGGCATCTATGGAATTATGTAAATGAAAAATTAAACAAAAACAAAGCTAAGAATACGAATATAAAATATATTTGCGATGAAAACAACAAAAAAATTGAAAATACAACGGAAATAGCAAACTACGTGAATAGATATTTTCGTGAAATTGGCGAAAAGATAAGTCACAACATTAAAATACCAATTAACTCTAAGTTAACACAACCTCGAATGAATGTCAATACAATTTTCATTAAACCTACAAATTATATAGAAATAAAACGAATAATTGACAATATGAAAGACAAATCGAGTGGGGTAGATAACATAAATGTGAAAATGCTAAAAGTAATGTCTGAATATATCGAAGAACCTTTGGCCTATCTTTTTAATTTATGTATAGAACAAGCCATCTGGCCTAATGTACTCAAAAAGGCTGAATTAGTGCCAATATATAAAGCTTCGGATAAATTTACAGCATCAAATTATAGGCCGATATCCTTGATATTGAACATTGCAAAAATATTAGAAAAAATAATACACATTGGGATTCTAGAATTCATAGATCAAAGCAAAATATTAAACCAACGACAATTTGGCTTTATTAAGGGAAAAGGTACTAAAGACGCGTTAAATTATATTACAAATATAATTTATAAATAATTAGATAAAAGCAAACCGTTGATCATAACACTTCTTGATCTAGTAAAAGCATTCGACACAGTAAACCACGAAATTTTACTAGACAAGCTTTATAATTATGAAATAAGAGGAAAAGCGTTAGATCTGATGACAAGCTATTTATCGGATAGGCAACAAAAGGTAAAATTACAAAATGTGCACAGTGACTATTGTTATATAACGATAGGAGTCCCACAAGGCACTATTTTGGGACCTTTGCTTTTTATTTTGTATGTAAATGATTTATTGGATAGTTTGCCAGAAGGTGCTATAGTGTCAGATGCGGATGATACCGCCTTTATATCGACTGGTGTTACTTGGCTTGCTGCCCAAGAAAAAATGAATAATTACTTAGAATTTGTGAATGATTGGTTAGCATTGAACAAACTCTCACTTAATATATTGTAGACGGTATATATGACACTTGGAAACTATAGGGACAGTGTCCCAGAAAAATTAGATATAAAAATACATAAGAGAACTTTAATTAGAGTAGAAAGTTATAAATATTTAGGTGCTGTATTTGATTTCAATATGAAATGGGATAGACAGATAAAGAATATTATAAATAGGACCAAATATTTTATTTTTATTTTCTACAAGCTTGCTAAGATAATGCAAACGAAAACATTGTTGATTTTATACTATGCCTTTTTTCACAGTTGACTAAATTATGGGATAATAGCTTGGAGAGCTGCTTATAAAAATAACTTAATTTTGCTCCAAAGAGTACAAAATAGAATACTAAAGATAATATATAAAAATAAATTTGTAACGGAGTCCTAAAATTATCATTACAAAGAATTGAAAAGTAAGTACTTAATGATACAGAGCAATACACGAAATAAAAACATTCAATTGCCAAAGATAACAAAATCTGTAAGTAATAAGAATAGCTACATCGCTGCTATAAGGCTGTTTAATTCCTTGCCAAATGATTTCAAAAAATTAGGTCTTACTAAAATGGCTGTTAAAAGAAAAATTAATAAATGGATTGTATCTAACGTCCATTAACGCTAGAGAAAATGACATGTTTAGTAGACAATAGTATTATAAATTGTTAAATATTTAGAAATTTTATGTTGATTTAATTAAAGTATTAAATATATTGAAATTTTGAAAGTTTATGAGGGTCTGATTGTGTAGTAACTGATACACTTTTCAGGAACCGCGTTACTATCTTGTCACGAGAGTAACAATTAATACACTACTATTTCATAATAGATGTTAGTATGTAAGTTTTATGTATATTTATTTATGTATACCGGACCTACACTCAGGCAATTTTGCCTCGGTAGGGTTTACCATTGTAAACTGATTTTCTGGTTAAAATAAAATAAAAAAATCCGGTGTTTTAGGTGGACCCCAGGACTCCAGTGGCCGAGGGTCACGCCACCTCATCTTGGGCACGATACTCGTGTCACAAAAACCAAAAAAAAAAAAACGAGGGAATCCTCTATGAGATTCCACTTACTTGTAATCGCCTACATTCGTGCCTTCCTTTGTCGAATAAATATGGGAGTCGCTATTGTCGCTAGGTCTGTCGCTACCTTCAGTGTCGCTGGTGGGGGTTACACTTACTGTGCCCGTTTGGAGAATATCGACCGCAGGATGTGGTCCTGGGTCTCCAGTGGCTGTCCTTCTAATCTCTCCAGTAGTCGCTGAGTCTCCTGTAACCTGTCCGTGGTGGTGTCGAGAGTGGCTGGCGTCGTTGGCTGCGCGGGCGGGGTAGGCTGGACAGGTGGCGCTACCATCAGCGCCGAGTTATTTTCCGGTACGGTGGTGGTAGTCGTTACTGGAGGCGGCGGGAAGGAGAAGTACATAGCCGCCACTTAAGCCAGAGGTGGGGGGTATGGACCTAATCCGGCCGGTGATCCTGGCAGTGGTGAGGAGCTCAGGATCGAGGAGATCTCGGTTGTAGTCGCTGGTGCCGGCGCCATCAGAGCCTGGAGGGCTGCGGCAGTTGATCCCTAGTAGGACGGGAGGCGCACGCTCCCACTCGCCCTCCTCCATACCGAGGTGCCATGCCAGGGGCTCGGTCGCTTCGGTGTGGATGGGGACCATCTTCGCCATCCGGGGCGCCTCATGCTGTCTCTCCGGTGTCGCTCGGGCCTTTTTGGATTGCTTCGTGGGTGACACCACGGTCGCTGGTGCCGGATTCTGCTCCTTGGCGACTGTCGCTACTAGTACCCTCGGGGGGGGGATAATGGCGTCTAGCAGTGCCGTGAGCTCGGGTCCGTGCGTCGCTGCAGGGGCTACGATATTCGGCGCTGGGCCAGTCCTTCGCGGGATGGCTCTCTTCCTCTTCCTCCGCGGACTTCGTGTCTGTCTCTTCGGCCTGCCCCATTTATCCTCCTGTCCCGGTAGCTCCTCTTCCTGCTTCTTTCTCACTTCCTCCAGATTCTTTTCTACCTCCTCCTTTTTCTTTCTCGCTTCTTTCAGCTTCCTCCGCCATTCCACCTGATACCGTTCCTCCCGTTCCATTTGCTCCTTCGAGTGCTCCTCTTCGCGCGCCAGCGCAGCAGACTCTTCGGCCCAGTCGAGTGGGTCCATCGGCTCATCGCTGCTGCTGGTCTCCGACTCCCCGGGGAGGTTCACCTCAGGATCCGGCACATGAGCTGCGGTCGGTGCCCTACTCCCGCACCGCACTCCTCTTCCTCGTGTCGCTTGTAGACGGCTCATCTTCTGTATCTATTGGAAAACAACAAAAAGAAAAAAAAAAACATGGGAATAAATATGTCGCTAAGTCGCTTGGGGAGGGTGGGCTTCAACTCAGAGACGTGCACTTTCGCGTTGCGCTTCTTTGAGTCCATCTCTAATACGTAAACCGTGGGAGATTTTATTTCTAGTACCTTAAATGGCCCGTCGTATTTCGGCGCGAGTTTCGCGGAGAATCGTTGCGCTGCATTTGAGAGCACATGCAATCGTCGCATCACCATATCCTCTATCTTAAAACGTATATCCTTTTTCCCTTTGTTATAATTCTCCTGTCTGTCTCCTGCCTGCTCGACGTGTTTTAACACAATGTCCCTTAAGGCATCCAGGCGTTTCACGCGGTCTACCCACTCTTCCGGTTTTATTCGCTGAATTACATCCTTTGGCTCCAGTTCTCTCCTCAAGCTCTTCACTAGATTGGGATGTCTGCCGAAATTCAGGAACGCCGGGGAGACCTTTGTCGTTGCTTGTGTCGCTGTATTGATGGCATGTCGAAATTCATGAAGGTGCTGATTCCAGTTCCGGTGGTCTTCCTTCACAAATATGCCTATCAAGGTCTTCAGGATCCTATTCGTCGGTTCTACAGGATTGGCTTGGGGGTGATACGGTGGTGTCGCCACTTGAGTCACCCCGTATTCGTCCAGTGTCGCTTTCAAGTGCTTGTTATCGAATTCCTTGCCATTGTCCGTCAAAAAATAATCTGGTCTCTCCCATCTGAACAAGATCAATTCTTCCAGTGCCCTTGCTAATGCTTTGCCATCCGCCGAGCGTAGTGGTCGCAATTCAATCCATCTAGTGAACAAATCTTGAAATACTAACAGATATTTTATCTGTGACTTGCTGGGTGGAAACTCCATCATGTCCGCCGCCGCCACTGCCCAGGGTCTCTCTATGTTTCTTCTTCCCATCAATCCTTGTGGTCCACTCTGTGACACCTTGTATCTCGGGCAGTCGTCGCATTCTCGCACGTAAGCGTTCATGTCGTGCCATGCCCCTTGCCAATAGTATTCCCGAGCTACTCTGTCGTACGTCTTCTCCACTCCGAAGTGTCTGGATGACGCCTCTATGTGCGTGCGCGTATTACCCTCTGTCGCTGTTCTGCTGGGACCACGATCTTCCATCCTTCCTCATTGTTGGTGATGGGGTCAAGCAATGGATCTTTCCTATACCTGTATATCACCATATTCTCTACCAGCCAATTCTGCTATTTTCTCGGAAACTCCGTCACTCGCTGAGCCATCTTCTCGTACGAGGGGTACATCGCTGTCGTTGCCAGGGCTACTTCGTCCGCCTCGTATAACCTTGACAGCGCGTCTGGCACATGATTCAGTGCTCCTTTTCTGTGGATGATTTCAAAGTCCCATTGCTGCATCTACAATGCCCACTTGGCCACTCTCTCGGTCGAATCCTACAAATTCTTCAGCCACCGTAAGGCGCTATGATCCGTGATGGCTTTAAACGGATATCCTTCTAGATATGGTCGCAATTTCTGGATCAACCAGAGGGGAGCCAGGCATTCCTTTTCCGTCGTCGTGTAGTTGCGCTCCGTCGGTTGTAGCACTCTGCTCACGTAAACTATTGGGTGTTCTCCATCCTCCAGTTCCTGTGTCAATACTGCTCCTATGGCGAAATTGATTGCGTCGCAGTACACCGTAAACGGGCGAGAAAAATCAGGGTGGGCAAGAATGGGTGCTGTTGTCAGCGCTTTCTTCAGGTGGTCGAAGGCCTCCTGCTGCTCCTCCCCCTAGATCCAATCTTGCCCCCGTCGCAACAACTTGAGGAGTGGTATTTTAGTCTCCGGATCCTTGTCGATAAATCTGGAATACCACCCCACCATCCCAAGGAAACGTCGCAACTGCTTAACTGAGCGCGGTTCCGGTTAATCTGTCACTGGTGCTACTTTCTCAGGATCAAGTCGAAGTCCGTCGCAATCTAACATGAAACCCAAATACTGAACCCTGGAACACCCGAACTCTAATTTCTTCGGGTTTACTGATAGTCCCGCTTCCTCTAGTTTCGTGAGTACCGCCTTCAGCCATTTTAGGTGCTCGTCGAAGTCGCCTGTCGCTATTACTATACCGTCCAAGTAACCGAAGATCTGTGGTTCGTATTCTGGTCCAAACAAAGCGTCGATTGGTCGCTGAAATATCATTGGCGCGTTGGTCAATCTGAACGGCATTCGAACAAATTGCCATAGAGCTGAACCTGGAATAGCAAACGCGGTGTATTGTTTAATATTCTCTTCCAATGGCACTTGATGGTACGCCATCTTCAGGTCAATTTTCGACAAATATCTGGTTTTGCGCAATTTGTCCAAGATACCATCCATGGTTGGGATGGAATACGCGTCCTTAACCGTCACCTTTAAGTCTCGGAAGTCGATACAAAATCTCGGCGTCCTGTCGGATTTTCGCACAATCACCGGGGCGCTGCTCCATTCGCTAGCTGACCGCTCTATAATTCCCTTCTCTGCCATGTCTGCCACTACTTGTTGCGCAATCTGAAGCATTTTCGGTGACATACGCCTTGGTCGATGTTTTACTGAAGTTGCTCCTCGAACATCGATGTGGTGTTCTGTCAACCAGGTTCGTCCGATCGTCCCTGGGGTTTTTGCCACATGCTCTCGTAGTAGGTCATCCAATTTGTCTTCTTCATCGTGCTCTAGCTCACATATCCCTGCACACTCGGCATGGATCATCGTCGCTGTATCATCGTCACTAGCCTTGAACGGTATCCAGTCACCTTCTGGTATCCGCCAGGCTCCTTCTCCCCATCTCGTCTCGATACCCCATTTATGGGCGAAATCTGCTCCTAGGACCATTTTGAAATCGGTCACTGGCAAAACTTTGATCAGGAGTTTGCCCGTCCGACCGGCAATATCCATGAGCACGTACAATTCGCCCACTGTTCTGCTGATTCCTTTCGTCACCGTCTTTATGCATGAGTCGCTGGTTTTTAATCGATCCTGGAAATGGCTGGCTATCGTAGGTCCGATAAAACTAATCATCGATCCCGGATCGAACAGGGCTTTGCACGGGTGCCCTTCAAGGGTTACTGCAAAGAAGTATCTGTTCTCAAACGAGGATCCTGCCACATTGTCCTCTTCTCGTACGCTTTCGTCGCTAGGTTCAGGATCTCCTTGAATGTGATTCTCCAAGAGTGTCGTTGGAATGGGGTGTTGTCCTTTTGGGCTCTCGTATTGCGGCGCAAAGTTAACCACCCAGTCAATCACCTCGTCGTGAGCACTGTTTTGTGGTTCTCTTACTTTGTCGTAGCCGTCCAAGATCTCTACCGCTCTCTTCATCCATTCTAAGCGCGCATAATCCGTCTCCTCTCCCAATTTCCTCTGGATTTCGGGCTATTCCTCCCTAAGTTATAGGGCCGATCCGAATTCCCGCACCGTTTCCTCGATTTTCGCTCTCGAGAATGCATCTTCTTCCGGGAGGATCTCGTAAGGACGTGAATCTTCTGGCCCCCCTCCAAGATCGGCTTCATGTCGTCGCAAAATTTCCTTTCCCTGCCTGATAACTGACTTCCACTCGGAGTCGCCTCTATATCACTCACATATCTCGCGCCAGTTCGTTCGTCGTCAGGGTAAACAGGATTATCCCGGTCTCTGATGACTTCGTGGTCGCTCTCCTCGCCTTCCCCACGCTCTTCCGTGGGGTATGTTCCCTCTAAGAACGGAAGTTCCTTTGTTTCAGTCGCTAAGTCTTCCACCTGGTTCCTTTCGTCCAGTTGTCGTAGCCAGTTCTTCTTCTCCGCTGTTTCTACAAGTTCAACCGGACTATAGAAGCCATTTCTCTCCTCCGTCGATAGGCTCGCGGGAGGACCGTGGTCGTTAATCGGTTGGAGTACTACCTTCTTCACCTCCGTGCATTCGCTCTCTATCCAGACAACAGCTTCTGTCGCAGTCCCTAAACTCTGACTCTGAGGAGCAGGGGACGCTGCTGCCCCCCCCCCCCGCCTGCTCGTTTCCCAACTGGGCTCTGAGTGGTGCACAGGTGGTGCATGTTTTGAACACCGTGTTAACGGCCCGCATACTTGGCAACTTTCTTTTCGAGTCGCTACGTTTGTGTATTCACTCGCTCGGTGCCCTAGTTGCCGACACCTATAGCACACACGATCCGGACATTCGCTTGCTCGATGCCCTACAATCCGCATGTGAAACAGGCTCCTACATATTGTCCGTATGACTGACGATTTGGCTTTGAATTGCTCTCTCTACCTAGGAAATTTCCGTTGGGGCGTTGCCACCTTGGATTTTGAGGTGGGCTTCCGTTCGTCGCTGCGGTGTTGCTATCTTGAGCATCTGATATCGAACTAACGTGAATTTCCTGAGTCGTCACTGTCGCTGTTATGGTCATTTGCAATCGCGGCCGCTCAGAGAGTGCAGCTACGTCCGGTTGCCTCTTCAACTTAGTTTTCTTCTTCTTCATCTTTCTCTTCTATCTCGCCACTGTCGTCATCCTCCGTCAACGCTAAGCCTTCTTCCACCGCGGCAATTCGCATGGGCGCATTTGGTCAGGGTGGCACTGCTCTTATCAGCCGCAACTTGTCAGCGGCGAGTGGAGGCGCATATCGTCTGTCCAACTCCTTCTCCTTCTCGTACCTGCGTCCATACTTTTCGATTGTGGCCAATGTGTCCACTGTCTTTAATCGCATCGATCGCCTGTAATCCAGCAGCAGGTTCTGCAAGGCTATTCTCGCTTGTTTTTTCTTGGACGGAGGCTTTTTAAAGTGTTCTACTATAAATTTGTGGCAAGAGACAAAGTGGGAAATTGATTCTCCTTTTGCTTGAGTCCGACGTCGAAATTCGTCCATCAAATCGTCTCTCGTCCACTCGCCTACAAATTGATGCCTGAAAGCCTACTTGAACGCTTTCCATGTCGTCACTTCTTCTTTTATTCCACGATACCACATGCTGGCCTTTTTGGCTGATATAACTCTTCCACTTCTTCTGACTGCCGCCGTCTACATGTCGAGGGTTGTGGGTCGCTTCGGTGACTCCTCGGAGTTGCATGGTATATCCCACTTGAATCTGGTGATGCGTGTGGGGGAGATCATGGTGCTGACTGCTCAATTTCCCGGTGCACGGCTTCCACACTCCACACGGCTGAGCGCTGGGACAAAGTAGCGTGCCATTCCAGCGCAAAAGTCACCTGGGTCGATCGCTGGATCGTCATTAGACGGTTTTTAGGTCGTTCCCTGGCGATTCCGTTTTTCGCCGTGACGAACTGCATGGCCGTCCTGCTGACGCTACTTGTAGCTACTGCCCTCACAGTGGAGTCTGGCGTCACATCTCTGCTGGTACTAGTTGAAGGTTCCGAGCTATAGTTCCGTCCTGAGGTCTAGTCGTAGGAGGTATTCGGTGGTGCACTAGCCTTTGTCCTCGATCGCGTTTGTCTGTTTGGGTTCTCTGGCGCTGATGTCGCTGTTTTTATGCTCTCTTTCGGTTTTCATCCCCTCTTCTTGACTGGTGCTACGAACGACTCTTTTGTTCACCATGGGATTACCTCGTCGTCGGAGGCGCTCATCCGTAGATCTGTCGTTGTCGCTGGTGGCCGATCGCCTCGTTCGTTCAGATCAGGATACCAAGGGACTGGCAAATCCGGTTCTGCAGCCAAAATGCTCGCTCGCAGCAGTCTCAGGCTCAATATAGGTAAATCTCCGTCGCAACTAAGTCCTTGTCCATCCAGATCGTCAATGAGGGTTTTCGGATTTAACATCTTGATGGATGCGCTCAATCGTATAGCCGAAGGTGAAGATTGCAAGATCCCCTTCAATAATTTCCTATCTGCCAGATTGATTCTTCTTTATTTAATTCCTGTGTCGCTCTATATGCTACTGTCGCTCTTCTGGTGTAATCTGATGTCTTGTGTTGCCATCGAGAAAAACCTGATCTTGTGTCGCTATGCAGTGCTGCAACGATTCTCCGTTCCTGTTGCTTGGTAAACGGTAGAAGGAGAAAACACACAATAAAAACAGCAAATTTCAGGAAACAACAGATTTTCCTGGCAAGAAATGATAATAAATCGCGACATTACACTAATATATTAGCATGAAAACCTGGACAGTGTACAAATTAAAATCAGTTAACCGTTCCCTGGCACATCAAACAAGGAACTGGCAACTTTTCCGAAAATGCACGTCGCTGGGGAGGAACAATAAGGAGACAGTCGCTGGTCAAATAAATATTAATTCTCTAAATTAATAAAGGCCAAGGTCTGAGTCGGTGGGAAAGGGAAAACGGGGTTTCGCAACACCAGTCACTCCAGTCATACACTATTGAATTTGGCACTTAGGCAAAAAAAAAAACAAATTCAATACCTCCACATGAACGAGGAAAATTATAGTAATAATTCAATACATAAATAAATAAATCAAAAATATGCTACTCTGGCGGTTACCGTTTTAAATCTTCCTAGAAATGAGAAAATAAAGGAATACTATGATTTCCAATGCGATCGTAGCTAAATGAAAATTCTCTTCGTGCAATATCTTCCTGATATAAAAATCGGGACGCCTGAAAGAACATACATAAAATATACATCCTACTCCTCGGTCACGTCTTTTTAAGAAAATTCTCAATAAATATATATTAGGTGTACAACTTTGCTTCCGCCGTTTTTCGATAGATGGCTGCAGCGGTAAGTGCCGGTTGAAATAGGCAGGTCAAAAATTTCATACAGTAAGCTTGGACATCTGTCAACATAACGATAGCAGCACATAAGTGAATTTGTGTTTGCATCAAAAGTGTATTCTCGATCGAAGATGTCAGTTTTCGAGCCAAATTCTCGTCATTTGCGGGAAGTGTTGATTTTCTGCTTTCATTTGAAG
>UELV01080457.1:0-15696 GCA_900490015.1 Megastigmus stigmatizans
ACCCGTCCGCGCCACCCATCCGCGGCACCCGTCCGCGCGGCTCCCCCTCCGCGAGCGCGCTGTCCGCGGCTCCCCCTCCGCGCGGTTCCCCCTCCACGCGCGGCCGCCAGGGCATGGCGCCTTCCCCCTCCACTTTTCCGGATTTTATGTACCCCAGACAGAGATAAGGATTCCAGACGGTGTCTGGATATTATGTACCCCTACTACTACTGTTGTAAAAATATTGGTAGTAAATATGAATCAACTATAGTGTTTATATGATCGTATCGTTGAATTAGAATGATAAGAGATAAATTTAAATAAAGACGCAATTTTACATGTACTGGTTACAATTTGTTATACTATATTTTATTTAATCGTTAACGTGATTTCTACCGCTCGCTTTTGACAATGTTATTAGAATAGTTATTAGATTTCGTATCCTAAATATTTATTAGATAGTTATTGAGAACGAAACTCGTTATTACTATTATTATTAATGTTGTCGCTTGATCTAAACATAATTGTTAAAGTTAACATCTTGTATAACGCTCGTAATTATGTAAATGTATATGTAAAATACAATAATTATTGATTTCAGCAAATTAATTTCTATATGTTAAATAATGTTAAATAATGCTAAAATACAATACCTATCTTAATAGTAATACGTTAAAACTACTAAAAATATAAATCGAAGCCGAATTAGAACAATTTTTTTCATTCATTTTTAATTGCATGCAATCTTGCAATCTTGCAAGATACCATTCCCCAAATTTTCAGCAAATTTGATTTTCCAGGGATCATGGATTTTCCTTATGCTTAAGTGCTAATGAATTAGTCGCCATCATTTTTTTATATAATCAACTTCTAATCATATACATAGTACAGCTGGGCTGTTAAGTATAATATGGCATAGCCTAATACTGATTTTACTTACATATCAGCTTTTTTGTGACAATAATCACCATTGTTTTTTCCTTATCTAATGTAATCGAAGAACACAATCATCGGCAATTGAAAAGTATAAGTAAAAATTTACCAAACATGCACTTTAAGATAAAATTGCATGACAGAGCGAATATCCAAATGCATTAAGCACCTCATATAAAACCAATAAATACGTCTCGGGTATGGACATACTTACTTAATTTGAATTTTGTTCGCCGTCAATTAATAGACAGCAAGTGCGTATATACGAATTATGAATAAAACATTTGCTCGGGACAAAACTGCAAATTAGAGACTCATCGTCTCGTAGAGCATCGCAAAAAGATTTATCTTGCACGATACTCAAAGCATTAGTTATGTATATCACTCACATCCACAGTAGCGCAGAACTGCACAGTCATACTCGAGTGTATCCCCACTAACTACCAAGTGGTACATTGGAAGCTTATATTATCGACTTGAATAACAACAAAAGTTGAAGTGAATCAGTCTCGCACGGAAGCTTGAATCTGATGAGCGGACTCAAAAGTATAAAACAAACGACGTATATATTTCAGTTACCATCAATCTTTGCTGCTAAATAAGCCTGCAGGTAAAAACGTACACTATTTGTTTTCATTAAAGTTTTTGTAGCACTACGCTAAGACAAAAGCTTACATTTGAAGTTCAATTGCTGAATTAAAGAATACTTATATCTTTACACTACGAAGTTTCGTACGAATGTTTAATTATTTGAAAGTTAACATAGTAACGTTTAAATTATCCTTTTAAAAACCAGAATTCAGGTGTTCTCAACTTTTGACACTAACATTTTGTGTAGATGTCCAAGAAAAATGTTTAGTGATAGCTAAAACTTATCTTAATATAAACTTAGCTTAATAGTATCAGGAGATACTATTAAGTTCAAATTTTCAAATATCATTGCCAAAAATAATTAATTTTTCAAATGTCATTGCCAAAAATAATTAATTTGTAGGTCCTAAAAACTCGATATTTTAAGTTTCAACAAATTTTGTTAAACTATTTATGTTATTTAGATAATGTACTAATATTCCGATTTTATTCATTAGAAGTTGACTTATTGTTTTTAAAAAATTCTTAATTGAATTAAAACCTACACCTGATAATTTTGAGTTTCTGTAATAAGTTGTTTTGAAGACACGTTCATAGTCTAAAATACTAGTTTTTAAAGTATAACGCACATATATTTTTGATCGAACATTCATGATATCTGATTTTAATCAATAAACTGAAAAGAAGGTTTTAAATAGTCACTTAGATAGACACTTCATAAAGATAATATAATTTTCTTCAGTAATTAATAAAACAAATTTATCTTATTTACTTATGTTACGGAACGTGACGAGTCAGCATGATACTCTCTTAATTTGAAATAATAAAAACTAAGTGTTACTGACCTAACTAGCTATTAAATTTCAATTAAAAAATAATTGGTTAAACAGCTGCAAACAAATAAAATATGCAACTAATATCAGCTTTTTCAAACTCTGCTGGAAATGAAGCCGGACTATTGCATTTGAAATATTGGGAATAATATCAAATACCTAAAACCCCGGCCATTTCGAGTTTTTGCAATAAACAATTTGATGAAAAAATTTTCGATAAATTTAAACTATTCGACAATAAAGCTTATCTTTTAAACTTCAATTTCATTTTTGAATTGACTCCGTACCATTTTTTGAAGTCTAAATTCAAAGAAAAACCTCTTGTTTTGATATTTTTGAATCTTGCATCAACACAATAATTTTTAGGTTCGTAGTAAAAGATTATCAAATCTTTAAACTTTGATATCTCGGCTTTAAAAAATCGTACAGAATCGATAATGAAATTAGAACTCAGAAGATAAACTTTCTAATGAATAGAGTGAGATTATTGTAAAGAATTTCCTTACATTGTATCTCGACTTGTAATAAATGTAATAAAAAAATTTCAACACAATTCAAAAGAGCATGTTAATCGCACGATTTATTGCTACCATTTAGCAAAATATTATCGAATTTAAAATATAAATTTTGTTAAAGCAATCTCAAAAACTCAGTCACATTTATAAAAAGAAAACAAGCTTTTAATCGACTTCAAGATCAATTCTGACACAGGCACTCGAAAGATAAGACTTTAAACTATTGGAAACACTGTCTGGATTTTTTTCCAGGACACTTACATAAAAAGTTCTAGCGTCAAAAGTTAAAGAGAAAAAAAATTGCAATCCTGACGTTAAATGATCAAGAAACTTAACCCCTCAATGCTTACGTCACACTGTTAAGAAAATCTGCGGTCAAAGATACGATTTTACAGCAAAAACAATCCTGGTAGCTAAGATAGAGGTTGATATGCCTAAAAATCAAATCTAATAACATATAAATACTATAACTTAATACCTGGCTATAAATGTTTAAATATTTTGTTTTAATGTATATGAGTAATTACTTTCAAAAGTTTTCGTAATCAAAATCAAAAGTAGCAACTTTTAATGTATGGTAATACTTTATTCAATAATATTATCTTACAGTATAGATTCAAAGGCATTATTAATAATAGTGAGAATAGTATTTATTTATTTATTATTTTTTTTTTATAAATGAGGCACGTCAAACAGTGATAACCATAAGAACTAATTAGTATTTTACAGAGACTCGGTGAAAGAAGAAACAAATAATATATATTAAGCGCATCATATCCCGAAAGAGCCAAGGCAACGCATAATTCCAAACATGTCGCTGGATATTATTACCCTGCCGAATTGCGTAACGCTACTAGTTTCCGTTTTCGTCTTATTCTACCTCTATGCAAAATACAAGCAGACCTACTGGTTACGCCGGGGCGTCTACTCACCACCTGCCCACTGGTTGTTCGGCCATTTCAAGGATGCGATACTGATGCGCGCCGCACCGCCCCAAGTACTCGGCAACATCCACAAGTCTTGCAATGAGGACTCGCCACCGGTTGTCGGTATCTACATCATGCAGACGCCGTTCCTACTGCTACGAAGCCCCGAGGTCATCAAGCAGGTACTCATCAAGGACTTCGACATCTTTCCCGATCGCTATTTCGCAGCGAAGCGCAAGACCGACGTGGTCGGTAGTACCGGCCTCTTTTCCATCGATAATCCGCAGTGGAAGTACCTCCGAGTCAAACTGTCGCCTGCCTTCACCAGCGGCAAGCAGAAAAAACTGTTCAACTTGATGCTCGAGTCAGCGGAGAACATGAGAAAGTATTTGGCTGGCAAAATACAGCCTGGCAAGGATGTCACCTTCGAAGCTACGAGAATATCGAGCAAATACACTACAGATGTCATTTCATCGCTGTCCTTTGGTATTGGGACCGACTCGTTCGCTCAACCTGAGCCTGAATTCTTCGTGAGAAGTAGGTTGAAATAACATTCCTTGTGGAAAATATGTGAGATCCATTTGGATTTTCATATAGATCATGTATAGGTAGATTAAATGCACAGAAACATCTATCCGAAATCTTTATATTGATTTACAAGTAAATTACAACATGGATAATTTTATTACAAAGAAGACTTGTATATTCCATGCAAATATGAAGTTTATTTTAAATAATTGTTTAAAACTGCCTTTACATTCCTTATACTGTTTGATTTTCAAAAACTTAGTTGAATTCATATATACTTCTAAGAACGCTGGACTCTTTTTTAAGCTTTGTTAATTACATATATTCTCTAGCTTTTTGTATTAACGTATATCGATTAATTGTTATGATTAAAGAAGGGCCCAACTAATGTCACTCATAGCATAAAAAATTATTTAATTTAAAAAAATTGACTTTCTTACATGATGGGAAAGTTGAAAAAAAATTTATTTAAAATCGGGCTTGCTTTACTCCTCTGTTTCTACGTTCATGTATTAAGCATAGGAAATAATCATTTCAGTCTTTTTTTTTTCAAATTTGCCGTCAAATAAAAGGACTGATTGTTTTAAAACTTAAACGTCTCTTTATACTCTAAATGATGAAGTTAATCTTGTAATGTCAATGGAGGACCAGTATCGGGATCCTCCTTTAGATATTGAAAGCTCTAGCTCAAATTTATATAAAAATCCAAATAAGAATTAAGTAATTTATTTGAGAGTGTCGGAAATTATATAGAGAGATAGAAAAATTTAAAACATAGACTATGGAATAAATGTTGACAAAACGCAATAATTAAATAATAAAATTCCTTAACTCCACAGGTCGTGCAATCTTTGCGCAGGATATTATCAGTACATTGAAATTATTCTTCAACTTTTTTTTCCCAAGTGTGGGCGATATATTGGGTGGTACATTTCTTGGTAAGCACACCGACTACTTTCGAAAAATATTTTGGGAGTCTATGAACGAAAGGGAAAAATCAGGCATCAAAAGAGGGGACCTCATGGATATGCTGTTGGAACTTAAAAATGAAAAGCAAAGTTCAGAATTTCGTAAGTTGTGTATTATCTTTATACTACAGTAAAATAATTGACTATAGATTCACCTCCATATAGTTGTAGACGGTTGTTTATACACAGCTGTAATCTAGTTAAACTTTTCACTAAATGTGCACATTCAATGTGGGTATTGCACAATTCTTACAGACTTTGAGGGCGACCGTTTACTGGCTCAGTCGGCAGTATTCTTCGTGGCCGGCCTCGAAACTAGTGCGATAACGATGAGTTTTACCCTGCTAGAACTGGCGAAGCATCCGGACATACAGAAGAAAGTTCACGAGGAGTTGCGAGAGAAGGTGGGCAACAACCAATTTACCTACGAGCGCGTGTCTCAGATGAATTACCTACAGCAGGTTATATCTGAGACAATGAGACATTATCCACCTGCTCCGCTCATCGATCGAGTTGCTGTCACCGATTATAAAGTGAGTGAATCGAAATTAAAGGGTCATTGATATTTTATCAATCGAATCTTCTTCGATCGAATGGTTATTGAAGAAATACTTCGACTTAGAAGGACATACCGGAATTAGAAGCCCGTGGAATTTTGACGAAACTTTACAGAAACGTTATTTGACCGAAAATATACGAAATACATGTCTCGGAGTTTCTTGAAATATACCCTAGTACCCGAGTTCATTTTATTAAAATATATCTGAGAAATCGTGGTTAGTTTTCAATAATATAAGTATAATAATAGGCTTTCATTTTAACGCTTTCCAATCGAACGCTATGAGTTATCTAATATAAAGCTAAATTTTGGGATATAAAATTAGTATTCATTTTAGTTAAAAGACAGATTTTAACTCACTGTATCTCAAAAATCGACGATTTATAGACGGGCCCTTTGGGGTTTAATTACAATTTCCAAAACTGCATTACATTCAAGTTTTATTCAATTTGACCAAAAAGCAATTTCTATAAGAATGCGAGGTCCTTTTTGAATCATCTAAATAAATCATCTTTGAATTATATAAATAATCCAATAAACTCCATAAACCCAGTTATCTTAAATTGTTTATAAAATGTGTAGTATATTTTTTTTATCTATTTTTTCCGTAGAATACGAAAATGCTATGATTTTTGTTGTATAATATAAAATAAATTTTTTTTCTGCAATTAAAATTTTTCTCCAAACTTTTTCGATATTTTAATTGTATCTCATTTTGTTGACAGATACCAGGAACTGATGTTGTCATACAAAAGGGTACGGTAGTCTATGTTGCTTTAAACGGAATACATAACGATCCTGAATATCATCTAGATCCATTGAAATTCGATCCGGATAGATTTAGCGAGACAAGGAAACACGACATGAAACCATGCACATATATGCCTTTTGGAGATGGGCCAAGAATATGCATTGGTAAGAGGAAAATATTTTTTAAAATCACCCAATGATAGTTGCGATTATATTAAAATAATGATAATTGCATCTTTCTTCTTTTTTCTTTCTCGCAGGAATGCGTACTGGCACGCTGCAGACTATGGTTGGGCTGATTACAATTTTAAGAGAGTATGAAATTTCATTAAATCCAAATTATACGAATGAAATTAGTAAGCGGGCAATATTCACTGCTCCGGCCAATGGAATTCATTTATATTTCAAGAGGATACAAGTCAACAACTGATAGTATTATAAATCAAGATTTTCATGTACTTCACGTTCGGTATATATTGAGGTAGCCTGTTATGAAAATTTGACAGAGACAAAGAGTGTTTATACCTGCTTATATCTGCGCCGGAGTTGTTTTATAATTCTATGGTTCTGTAATGTAATATAAGTGAACAGTTGTTTCAAAACGTGTTAATTATACTTATTATAGTTATATTTTTTTACAAAAAATAAAATATGGAATCGAAAGAATGAAAATTGGATAGTGCAGAGTAGAAGGTATGGAAAATGATATGAAATACTCTGTAACCGTAACGATAAAATAATGCGGAAAAATGAAAATGTTTCCGAAAAAGTGAGCTCTAGATATTTAAATCATCGGCATAAAAAAGTGAATTAGCATAAAAAAATAAAATTACTGTTTAAGAAATGTGATTTTGACATTGTGAGACCTATAGAAGTTGATAATGAATTTTTAAATAATAATGTTGTTCAAAAGTTGAAAACTGATAGAATCGCAATTAACATGAAAAATTCAAATAACAAACAAAAATGAAATTATTAGTACTATTTAGAAAGTCGTAAAACGTCGGATGGGCATGAAGAACGATCCATCTCAGTCGAGCACTGTAAAAGGGGCCATAACTCGGCTGAACATAAATTACTAAATAAATGAAATTACTGAATAACAAAAAATAAATTAATAAATTAATAAAAGAATTAAAGGTGATTTTTCATCTTATTTCTCATCTGATTTTTTAAAGCAGGGCCATATGTAGACCAAAACATATTTTTTCTTAAACCTGAAAAAATAATCAATTTGAAGAATGTGGATATTCCTATTACTATTAAAAGACACTTGAAAAAAATATTATTTCCTAATATACAAATTTAGTTCACAGACATGCAGATTCAAGTTGTAAAATTAAAATTCGCCATACTTTTCGGTAATGGTTGAAATTTTCTTGCGATTTTACTTAGCTCTGAGATCGGATCGGTTTAGTTTATACCTATACGAAAACAACAACTTTGTTTATAGTGTAACATATATATAGATATACTTTTAGATTAATTTAAATTTTGTTCAGTTAAACGGATAGCTCACAGTGACAAATGATGATACATGATGTGTAATACACTCTCTCTTTCTCCCTTGCTCTCAAGTATAATATACAATATTGTATATATTTAAATGATTTTATGCTCAGCAATAAGTCACCAGAATTCATATTTACATTAAATATGTTTATAGCATGATATATATATATAGCATGATATATATATACCTAAATGTAGATGTAGTATAGATATTATTGCGTCGCATCCACGCTTACTGGCGCTATATAGGACTACTATACACATGCAAATATATATATAAAAGATATATGGAAAACTGTAGAGTACCGCGTGTAGATACGGTAGGTTTTTACTAATAAAAGGAAATAAAAAGATAGAAACAGTTAACAGATAATAGAAGCTAACACAGAGCGCTGCTGTCAAGTGAGTCAACTCTAAAGTCATCAATTGGGTTTTGTAAGGAATGTGTTGAATTACTCGAAAAAACTGGAAGAATAGAGAATTGGCGAGATGTTTGAGCCCACGGAGCAGGGAAAGGTAATTTTGAAATACTTTCTTTTGTATTTTAGAGCGTATCGAGATTTCTCATGCTGACAAATAATCAATTTTATTGATAGAAATTATGTATGCCAAACATCCGCCCACATGCGTATAGGTTGTCAACAGAACAGATCTGCGTTGTTAAAAGTTGACTTTTATAAACAGTATTTGCCCTTAGTCTCTCCTTAGTAAATATTCATTACTTCATATAATTTATCATTTCTTGTAAATTATCTTAATTAATGTTGAAGGTTATGTTTTATCTATTATAGACATAAAAAGATGCATTTTTATGGATTTTGGTCAGGAATTTTTGTTTACATTGTCGTATTAAATATCTAAAAGCTATTTAGTACTATTATTGTACATGCAATTTCTTTATCTAAATATTAATGCCATGTTATACAACTTGCAATATATGCATAAGACTGGTGATAAATACATTATTTAAATTGAAGAATTAGTACTATCAATATAACTACTTTTCATAATTTAGATGTATGTCATTTTATATATTAGAATTTTTTAAAGATCATCAGTAATATTTATATCATTACATATATGAAGGTACTTCGAATAGTTTTTTTGTTTATTTACTTAATATTCTTTAAGTTAAAAAACATGGTTGTTAAAAATAAATTGAGTAAAAAGTTCTTTCGATGTTTAAATAAATAATAGATACTAGTTTTTATAGATATATTGCCTTTATTTCAGGATCTTTGCATCCATACTGGAGTTGTACTACGAGGTGCTAATACACGAGAAGATGAAGTTCATAGTTCAGGAACTCTTAATATTGTCGAATACGTAAATATTCTTTAAATCTTGGATACAAAGTGTAAAAGTAAATATTATTTCTTAATTGCGATTTTTTATTGGTTTAGAGTTTTGGAAAGTGCATTGAATGGAAACCAATTGAAGTATCGGTGGTTTCAGAAAATCAAGATCAGGACCCAGAATGGTCACTTGTAGACACACATACCAGTAGAACAAGATCATTATCGGAAGGTCCTGATTCTTTAGGACGTAGAACAGTTAGAATTCTATTTTCAGATTTAAAGTCAATTCGTGTACATCAGGGTGGTCAACAATTAATATTCATGCAGAAAGATGGTACAACTTATGTCGCTTTCTTTCAGTTATTAAATGCTGAAAGCTTTTTAAACTCTCTGAAAGGTTTTATTAAGTTTGTGAAGTCTAAAAGAGATAAATATTTATACCTTGTTTTTGATGAAGTTAGTTCCGTCCTAAATAAATCTTTCACAGAGTTGGATATTTTTCAAGAAAATACATCCGATTATGTGTGGAAGTTTGTAAAAAATTTACATAATCATCCCTACGAAACGACAATGGAAGCTTTTAGTAAGCTAGCAGATGTGTGGTGTAAGTTGCAATAGCTTAACCGTTATAGTTTTCAATTTATAATTATTTTATTAATGAATATAGTTTTATAAGTGTATTTTTTCTGTTTAATAGTATACAAAGAACCAGTAAAACGTCCAGTAGAAGAAGCTGTGGCAGATTTGTTAAATCGTTCACTTACTGCAAGTGTTCCTCAACCACCAGTATCTGTTGGATCAGGTGAAGAATATGAAGTGATTGGTGAACCAGGGTTAGGAATACTATTACCACCTAGACCACCCTGTCCAAGAGGTATAATAGCTCAATTCTGCTAATTACATCAATATCATTATTAATTATTAATGTTCGAAATATTTACTAGGAGGACCTCTTTCTCAAGAGCAATGGGATAAGTGTAAAGATCCAGATGGTCGGGTTGTAAATCCTGAAACAGTGAGAGAAATAATATTTAGAGGAGTCAGTATAATATTTATATTTATTTTAAAACTAAATGAAAATATAGTAAAGAAAGAAATTTCTTTGTAACAGGGAATATCGCCATCACTGCGATATCAAGTATGGAAATTTTTATTAAATTATTATCCATGGAATTCAACGAATATAGAAAGAATAGAATTAAAAAAAAAGAAGACTGATGAATATTTTACAATGAAATTACAATGGAAGTCAATGAGTGTTGCTCAAGAAAATAGATTTTCAGATTACCGTGATAGAAAAAGTTTAATAGGTAACTTTTTAATCATAACTTTAAATAATATACAACACATAATTTAACTCATTAAAATTTATTATGTTTTATCAGAGAAAGACGTGAACAGAACTGATAGGACACATGTCTATTATTCTGGTGATAATAATCCTCATTTGGCTCAGTTATATGATATTCTGATGACATATGTAATGTATAATTTTGATTTGGGATATGTACAAGGTATGAGTGACTTATTAAGTCCAATCCTGTGCCTCATGGACAATGAAGTGGATGCATTCTGGTGTTTTGTTGGTTTCATGGACAAAGTGGTAAGTTTCATTCACAAGCAAATTGGTATTTGACTTTTATAAGTAAAATTTATATTTATGATTTTTAAATATATAAATATTGAATTGCAATTGATTAGAAAGTATATGTGATTTATGTAATATTTTATAAATTTAGAGTACGAATTTCGAAATGGACCAGGCTGGTATGAAAGCACAACTTTGTCAACTCCACAATATTTTATTAGTTACCGAACCTCATTTAGCACAGTATTTGGATAAACATGACTCAGGCAATATGTTTTTTTGCTTTCGATGGCTTTTGGTGTTATTCAAAAGAGAGTTTAATACAGTGGATACAATGAAACTTTGGGAAATACTTTGGACAGACTTACCTTGCAAAAATTTCCACTTGCTATTTTGCGCGGCAATTTTAGATACTGAAAAGTCAATACTCATAGAAAATCGTTACGGTTTTACAGAAATTTTGAAGGTAACATTAAATTTCTAAAATTAAGATTAACATTTTCGAAATCAAAATTTGATATTTATAAGAAATTAATTTAATCATTCGTTTTTTGAAGCACATAAATGATCTATCACTACACATTGAACTGCCATGGACACTTTCTAAAGCTGAGGGTATTTATCATCAATTAGTAGCAGTAGCACCACAACTTCCTGACAATGTGAGAGTTGTTATTGGACTTAAACCATTAGGTAAACCAGCGGAAATAAGTGATCAAGAAGATGAAGACTCAAGCAATGGAATAACAAATGCAAATGGAGATAATACTTCTTCATCAAGTAATACAGATGAAGTTGGCAATGTAAAGTTTGGAAATAATGAAGTTTCATTTGAACGTAGTTTACAGTTATCCTATATATGAGGCATACTCTGATAGTTTTAATATTTTAAATCACATCACGTCATTGCTCATACAGGGAGAGTACTAGTTAAAAAAAATTTTTTGTTTTTAATAACAAGTATTAGAATCATTTTTCATCGCTGCATCATTCATTCTACATTAAAAAATGTAATTAAAAACTTGGAGCTTTAGTGACAAAAATTCTATATTTTCAGTTATGTTATTTTTACAATTTTTAAAATATGTGTACAGTTTAATTTTATTTTTTTTTATATTTTGTAATATAAAATGTATAACAATTATGAATTATTTTTACAATATTAATCAAGCACAGTATTTGTACTTTGCTTTACTGTAACATATTTTTTACCCTATATTCATATTTGTCTTCAAATGTAAAAACTTATATTTTAAAATATTCAAAATTTAAAAACAGCTTGTAAACATAAATTTTTAGATCGAGCTATAATGAATTAAATACTGACGAATTTAACTGAACTAAAGTAGTATATATGCATCTGTACACCATAACTCTCATTCATACCTGAATTTAGATTACTATTTGAAAAGATTATTGTTAGATTTGGATATTTTTATTCATTTAAAATGTATATTAACATAAACAAGATAAATACACTTGTGATTTGATATAAAGAAGCCTGAAACAAGTTAAGTCAAAATAATTTTAAAAGTTTACTCAAATGTTATACGCCAGTCGATTTGCGTCAAGAGTAACTTTTTTAGATTTGTATAAAGAATCTGAATATACTGTATATTTCTAATAAAAGTTACCTATTTAATGTAAACAATCCAGATTTATTTCCAATTTAATAATATTCTTAAAATGATGTTTCTTTATATAAATTTGAGTTCCAGTGTAAAAAATTTTTTTTAGTTGTAGACTAAGTTAACAATACTGATGTAAATTGAACTTGTATAAATTTATTTTCGTTTATGCATATTTATATTATTATTAATATTAATTCTTATTCTTGAACATATATTTATCTAATATTTTATTAAAAATTAGTCATTTGAAGAATAGAAGGTCAATCATCCATCATTTAATATTTTTAAAAGGTATTTCTATGATTAACTATAGCTCTTTTTCTTTTTCATGAGTTTGTTCCGATATTCTTGCTATCAGCTAACTATGAGATAGAACATAGTAACTTTTGTTTTTGACTAGCTCATTGAACTTGTAGAGATCATTTATATCTATACTGAATGCTTTTAATTTTAAGTATCTATATTATACAATTGATACAATTTACTAACTATGCAATGTTTTAAAGAATCTTCGCCGATGCTACAATTAAGCTTTTAAAAAATAATTTTTTTTTAAAAGTATAAGTTATATAATTTATATTGGTCTATAAGTGCAGTTGCTTAGCATGCAGTAAAAAAACTTTTTTTATATAAATTCTTCTGAAACTTGTCAAAAGCTGATAGGTAAAAACTTAGAAAGGATTAAATAAAATTTGTTACAAATAGAATTCTTCAAAATTTTATTTTGAGCAGAATGTTATATTACAATTATTAATGTTATATTACATGAATTAATTTTATAAAAAAATATTAACTTGTATTTTACATAAAAAAACAAAGCCTATTGCTTCTTCAGTTAAGAAATTCGTTAACTAATCCTAATCCATTACATTCTAAAATGTAAGAATCATTTTCATCTTTATTTAATGAAAAAGATAGTCCTTGACTTCCTAGCATAATTTCTGCAACTTGTTTTGCTGTTTCTGCATGACAAGTTAATTCCTTTTTACCAATTTTAACTCTAGAAGGACCTTTGGCAAGAATCATGAAAATAATCATTTGATCTTGTAAATGTTCATCAACACAAGAATCCATTAAAATAGGAGTTACAAGTTGGTTGGCAGCCTCTATCCCAGGGAGTAATGGAGTTCGTTGTCTTGATCCTAACCCAGATCCACCAAAAATGCAATCTTTATTAGTTTTGCACATTAAATTAATACCAGATCCATGTCCTACAGTCATATTTCTTTGTTCTTTAAAAGTTATTATATCAATTTTAGGTACTGTAATATCTCGTTTGGATAATTCTTGTATAATCGTAGATCTAGCATCATTTGTCATTTTTTGGGCTTCATTTATATTTACTGAACCAGCAACATAAGCCCAACCCTTGATATCAATTGGAATTCCAGAATCCATTAATTCAATACCTTTTAGATTTTGGACAGGAGATACTCGCATATGAACTTCACCTCCTCCTTGAGGGTAATATCCTTTTTTTATAATATCAAGCTCAAAATCTCCTCCAAACTTTTTTAAAAAGGGTCTAAATACATTTTTAAAGTATTCAATTTGTGGACCAAAAGGTACATTGGTTCCACCTTTAAGAATATATGAAGCAGCCCTAGATGAAAATAATGCACATGGTAATGCAATTTGAATTAATAAGCAAATGCATCCCGCAGTTTTTGTGTCAGCTATGAATTCCTGTTTCTTATTCTGTAGTAGTCTAGGCTTAAAAGTTAAACTAGTTGAACCTATGAACGCTCCTATTACTTCAGCATTACACATTTCTTTGACTAGTTCCACTCCTTTTAAATGCTGAGCTGAAAGTCCTGGTTTTGGGCGACCTGCTCTTATATTGTTTATTTCCACCGGGATTTTATACAATGCACTTAAACATAACGAAATTCTTAATACTTGACCACCCCCTTCACCAAGACTTCCATCAAGTTGTATTATAGACATTTTAATTTTTAATCACTAACATTACTTAATTATAACAATATTTTTGAGTACTATTTACTGCTAGCGTTTGACGAAAATCACCACATAACAGGGATCGTTATGAAAAAATAAATTAAAATATTGTTATATGTGCAAAATAAAATAATTGATTTAATGAATACTTATTATACACTGAATTGGAAAAAAATTACATTGGCTGCACACTATTAACAAAATTTGTAAACAATTTAATACTGAAAGGTTATGAATTCGTAACTTATAAGCATTATAAGTATCCGTCAAATTGTAGTAATACCTAATATATATTATATATACACGTTCGCCATGTTTATTTTTCTTCTGAAGCACTGCCACTGCCCACTGCTGCCCTCTTTAAAACTGAAAATTAGGTCCAGCGGGTGCGGGCTGCGAGTCAGTGACCCAGCTAGCATCAGTGGTGGGTACGTAAATTACGCGCCGTAACTTATTACATTTATTACGCGTAATAAATGTATGTAACAATTGTCGAATTTTCAACATGACGTATTTTACTGTAACAAATCATGTTTTCAAAAAATACAATTATTATAAAATTTTCAATTTTCGCACTATTCAACGCGATTGCGATAAACCAATAGCTAAATATACGAATGAGAAAAGGTTGGAGTCACACAGGTAGGATTATACCAATGATGGAGTCTAAGTTTTTCGTGTCTAGGTGTGGGATTCGGTCGTACTCAATGTCTAGGTGTATAAGGTCGCCGATGATGGAGTATGGAGTGTAAGTAGTGCGCTCCGTAGCTTTTCGTGCCTAGGTGTAGAATTTGACCGTATTCGATGTCTAGGTGTATAAGGTCACCGATCATGGAATCTAAGTAGTGCGCTCCGTAGCTTTTCGTGTCTAGGTGTGGAAATCGGACATACTCGATGTCTAGGTGTATAGGGTCGCCGATAATGATGTCCAGGTAATGCCCTATGTAGTTTTTGCGTCTAGGGGTAGGATTCGGTAGTATATATATTTTTTGTGGAAGGTGCGAATTTTGTAAATAATAAAGTTTTTACGTATAATAGCTTTAAGTTTTTAAAGAAAATGTGCAGTTCATTAATTTTTTGTATTACGATGAATTAAATTCATCGTAATAGTTTAAATCATGAAAAT